>PVIR01002247.1:0-105492 GCA_004026965.1 Petromus typicus
TGGTTACAGTGCCTGTCTTGCAAGCGCAAGGGCTTGGGTTCAATCCCCGGTAACCACATACAATACTGGGCGTGGAGACTCACGTCCAGCAGCAACCAGTACCACATACCACAGTGCCGGGTGTGGTGGCTCACGCCTGTAATCCCAGCACTCGGGAGGCAGAGACAGGAGGATTGCTGTGATGTGAGTTTGAGGCTGAGCTCAGGACCAGCCTGAACTACAAGGCGAGACCCTGTCTCAAAAAAAAAAAAAAAAAAAAAATTTCTGTTAGCTGGACTCAGTGGTGCATGCCTACAGTCTCAGCACTCTGGGAGGCTGAGGCAGGAGGACTGCAAGTGAAAACCCAACCTTCACGACTTAACTTGGCCAGACCCTGCCTCAAGATAGAAAAGAATAAAGGGCTGGGGACGTAGCTCAGTGTGAAGGCCTTGAGTTCAGTCCCCAGTGCTGCAAAAAGAACAAAACAAAAACAGTATCCCCAAACCAAAACAAAAACTCGACCTAGAAAAGTCCCTTGCAGGCCAGGGATATAGCTCAACGGTTCCAGAGCCTGTCTTGCAAGTGCAAGGGCCCAGGCTCAATCCCCGGTAACCACATAACAATACTGGGCGTGGAGACTCACCCCAGCAGCAATCAGTACCACATACCACAGTACCGGGCGTGGTGGCTCACACCTGTAATCCCAGCACTCGGGAGGCAGAGGCAGGAGGATTGTTGTGATGTGAGTTTGAGGCTGAGCTCAGGGCCAGCCTGAACTACAAAAGCGAGACCCTGTCTCAAAAAAAAAAAAAAAAAAAGAAAGAAAAAAGAAAAAAGAAAAGTCCCTTGAAGAACCTGCTCTGTAGAGATAGTCCGACCCTGCCCAAGACAGGCGCCACAGTTTGGTCTTGAGAATAAGAACTGAGAGAAACGAACTGTTGCTTATCTAACAAAGGAAGCAGAAATGAAGATAAATCACTTCTGTTTCAAAACAGGAAGGCAGCAGAAGGGGGGCACTGGCTGGCTATGGAGCATCACCCAGGACAGAGGGGCCTTATCTGCCTGGGAATGAGGTCTTGTTTGAAAAAAATAGAGAATCTTTTTCCATTCAGAGAAACAGTGGGAGAATGCACCCCAAAGTCAAGGCCTCAGCGTTTCTGATAACTCAGGGGAGGGCATTACTGCCACACACGGGGGAACAACGCCCCGTAACACAGGCCAGGAGAAGCTGCAGACAGCCCCGGACAGACGCCTCGCAGACCCCAAAGGGGAGCAGCCTCGCACATCCTTGCCTTCCCCTCCATCCTCCAGAGCAGAGAGATGGGCAGTGTGTGCTACGTAAGCCCAGCGTGCAGCCCTCTGCACGTCAGCGGAGCGGCCGGCCGTGCACAGGCCCACAGGAGCCGGGAGGATCAAGCTGGGAAGCGGTGCTCCCAAGACAGAAGCCGCTCACTCGCCACAGAGTCCCTGGTGGCGGCGCAGGTCTGAACTTCCAGAGCACCCTCCCCGATTGTAGGAGATGGAGACCAGGGGACAAGAGTCCCCACATTTGGTAGGCAGCAAGTTTCAAGTGATGTAGGGCCAAACCTCAACATGGGTTAGTTGGGAGAAGGGTCCATGCCTGGAGGGTTCTATGGAGAGAAACTCGGACATTTCCAGTGGTGATTGACTCGTGGTGACATCTGATAGGACGGGGGCGGAGCAGGGTTCTACGAAGAGAAAGTCTGATGTGGCAGTGGTAACAGACTGGTGATGTCTGCCAGGGACAGGGCTGGAGGAGGGTTCCATGGAGAGAGATTCTGATATTGCGTGTGGTGATAGACTGGTGATGTCTGCTAGGAACAAGACTAAAGAGGGCTGTACAGAGAACGATTCTGACTTTGTGTGTGGTGACACTGGGTGTGTGTGCAGGCTCCAGCCCCCAGCTATGCACAGCAGACACTCCTGATTTGCTCTGCCAGCTTCAGAGCCAGGCTCCTCTGTCTACACCAGCAGCTAATGTGCCAGCTGAGACTCAGGTCTCCCAACGGCAGGTGGGCAAGCTGAACTCGATGACCCGTAAGGTGTTTCTCCTGGGCTGATTCTGAGTTAGACTAAACAAAGAGATGAGGAGCTGACAGTGCAGCAGGCCAGGTCTCCCCAAAGCAAGGCATGGCCCCCCGGTTAGAGGATCCCCTGCCTATGTCCGGAGATGTGGGCAGCGATGTCTCATACCTCTCACGGTCAGGAGCGCCCGGGCTGTGGCGGAGCCCAGCAGGTTGTGAGCCACACACTCGTACGTCCCAGCGTCCCCAGCCTCTGTGCGCTCCAGCCACAGGCTCCCGTCCTGCAGAGTCCGGAGCCGCTGGCTGGCCTGTAAGGGTCGCCCTGCACGCAACCACTCCACGGTGGGTGCTGGCTCCCCAGTGGCCTGGCACCGCAGGGCCACGTCCTCGCCGGACCTCACTGTGATGTCCTGGGGCTCCACCTGGAACACCGGAGCACCTGTGGGGCCCCAGGGCTGTGTTCAGGAATGGCGGGTACTCCTGTCTATTCCACGACACACATTCATTTAGACACATCAGACAGTGCAGAAGGGAAGGAGGCGGGATGGGACCTCTGGTCTCATCTCTGCTACCACCTGCGCACTTCCGCTCCCGCCCCACACAGACCAGGCTCCCTCTGGCCACGACCCGCTGTCAGCCACTGGGATCTGCTAAACACGCTTCAATTCCAGGTCGTTCGGGCTGCTCCCACTGAGGCAGTGACACTGGACTGCCGGGGCTGAGAGCCTTGTGCCGGGGGAGCTGGGCTCACTGCTCTCTGCTGCCGATGGGGACAGTCCTTCCGACCTTAATGCCCAATCCCCGGGGCGGGGATGACAACAGAAACACTCTCACTGTGAGGACCTGGGGCCAGCAGGATGTGCACACTGCAGGAGGATGTGCCGAGAGGGTGGCCAGCATAGAGTGTAAGCCAGCATCAGCTTCCCACGGGGTCCCCACGAGCCCCGCGAGTGCCGGAGGGCACTGCAGGATGTGCGCTCCTGCAGCGTGGAGCCCAGAATCCCCAGTCAGTGTCTCTGAGCTCAAGCCCGTGCACACTGCCTCCAGGGCTGGGGGTCCTGTATGTCTCTGCTCCAGGCGCACTGCCCCTTCTGCCTCCATCACTCCGTACCCAGCAGGCCTCCTCCATGTGTCCCTCTGTTTCTCCCTCCTTCCTTTTTCCTTTTTCTTTTTCTTTCCTTCCTTTCTTCTTTCTTCGTGTATGTGTGTTTGAGGCCGGGTCCTACTATGTAGTCCAGACTGGCTTTGAGCTCACAGTGATCCTCTTGCCTCAGCCTCCCGAGCACTAGGATGGCGGGTATGCAGCACCACGTGCAGCTTTTCTAAGAACTCTTAGGGCGACCTGAAACAATCTCTCAATCTCAGTGACCCTAACCCAATGACAGCTGCACACATTCTTTGCCCGAGGGGGTCCTCCGGCCTGTCCCCCCACCTTTGGGAGCTGTGTCCTGCTCACAGCAGCCTGGCTGTGTAAGTGTTGTCAGATCCTGCAGATCCCCTCCAGGGCAATACCCTAATGACATTCAGAGGAGGACTCACAGGAAGACGGCACCGGAGTCTGCACAGCTCTGCTCACACTTGTCCTGGCCTGGAGACCACCTGCAGTGTGACCCGGCACACACAAATGGCATCTCCACAGAGGGGAAAGCCAGCCAGCAATGGGCACCAACCAACTGCCCAGGGACGGCACACACATGCCGTTCAGAGTGCGGTGCAGAGGCCTGACACAAGAATCGGTGATAAAATTTCACTGCAAAATCTTTTTTGCTGGATGTGGTAGCACCAGCCTATAATCCAGCACTGAAGAGGCTGAGGCAGGAGGATTGCCCCAAGCTGAATCCTAGCCTGGACTACAGGGAGGCCCTGTCTCGAAACAACAAAATATATATGAACATTTTCAAATTCAGGGATCAATCAATGAAAGGTGTACAAACTAGTGAGACTCCCTGGTCCATAAAAAGCTTCTCGGGGGCCAGGGATTTAGTTCAGTGGTTCCAACATTTGCCTGGCAAGCGCAAGGTCCCGAGTTCAACCCCCAGTACAACAAAGCTAGTAATCAGTACCACATACCACAGTGCTGGGCATGGTGGCTCATGCCTATAATCCCAGCACTCGGAAGGCAGAAGCAGGAGGATTTGCTGTGAGTTCAAGGCTCGCCTGGGCTATAGAGTGAGCTCAGGGCCAGCCTGAGCTACAAAGTGAGAACCTGTCTCAAAAAAAAAAAAAAAAGAACGCACCTAGGACTTTGGGTAAGTACAGCTCTGGTCTGTGGCCCGGAAGGAGGGGAGAGGGCCAGTGGCCCTGAGAAGGAAAACCAGCCTGAGACAAATGGGAGGCACCGCCTGCAGTCGCAGGCTGAGTCTACCACGAAGCCAGGAGCAGGGAGGTCGGCTGCTGCTCGCCACCCCTGCCGGGTGGCAGGTGAGACCCCGTGGAGGACCTGGAGGAGGCTGGCGCTGCCTCAATACCCTGCAGCACAGCTACTCTTCGTGTCTCTAGCATGTCTGCAGTTGTCTCTTGAAGTGGTTTCCCGAGGGCGACTTTTAAATCCTGGCCTGGTGAGTCACACATCCGCATCGTGCCCTCCCGGATGCCCTATTCTGTTCTTTTTTCATTTGAGTTGAGATTTCCTTGTTCTAAATCTGGCTGGTGAATCTCCACCTTGAGTGCCTTGAATGTTGTCTCTCTCTCTCTTTCTCTCTCTCTCTCTCTCTCTTTCTCGGGATTTAAGGCAAGCTGTCTACCACTTAGTCATTTTCCTTTTTGTTTCTTTCAAGACACATCTTCTGAAACGGCTTAGCCTGGCCTCAAACTGCAATTCTCCTGCTTCAGCCTCCCCAGCAGCTAGAATCACAGGTGTGCACTCCTGGTTTAAGACTGGTTCTTACACGAATCTTCCACTATAGCAGCCGCCTCTTGCTCGGAAGGTGCTGGCCCTCTGTAACAAGGGGTGAGGATGCCCAGGCCCTGCTTGCCCTCCCCCGGGGGCCCCTCAGTGCCGGCTGATGGTGTGGGGCTGAGCCTCCCACGGTGTCTGGCTGGAGCAGAGCCTTCTGGCCTGGAAGTTTTCTTTCTTGCTGGGCTGTGCTTCCCTTGGCCTCTGGGAGCAGAGGACAGACATGGACTTTTATGCACTGTGGGAGCTGGATGCTGTGTCCAGGCCGCCGAGCCCAGCCAGGCAGTAGGACGGAGCTTGTCTATACTTTGCGCCCAGGCCTGAGGCCTGCGAACAATATTCCTCCATCTGAGTCTCCCAAGTTCTGTGCCTTGTGTCGACTGAAGGCACTGGCAGTCTGCAGTGCGGCCCGGGGGAGTGGTGTGAAGCCAGGGAGGGCAGGGCACGGAGTCCAGGGCACACAGAGGGCACCAGCCCAGCCATCCTGCCCTACTCATCAGTTCCACCAGAGAGCCCTCCACGGAGAAAGTCCAAAGGAGCCCACAGGGCAATAAAGAGAACCAAGAAGCCAACTGTGGGGCTGGAGATTTAGCTCAGTGGTTCTGGGGCTGTCTTGCAAGCACAAGGGCCTGGGTTTGATCCCTGGTAACCACATACAACAATGCCAAATGTGGAGACTCATACCAACCAGCAATGAAAACCACACACCACAGTGCCAGGTGTGGTGGCTCATGCCTGTAATCCCAGCACTTGGGAGGCAGAGGCAGGAGGATTGCTGTGAGTTTGAGGCTGGGCTCAGGGCCAGCCTGAACTACAAAAGCAGAGACCCTGCCTCAAAAAAAAAAGAAAGAAAGAAAAAAGAATAAAATAAAGAAAGAAACCAACTGTCTTCCTGTGTGTGCAATGAAAATTTCAGCAGTCAAACCCAGAAAACTGTTAGAACCAAAATAGCATCCATTTTCAGCTCTACGGTGCACACCTATAATCCCAGCATTAAGGATGCTGAGGCAGAAGGATCTCCATGAGTTTGAGGCCTCAGCTACATAATGAGTTCAAGGCCAGCCTGAATTATGGCCAGACCCTGTCTTAAAAAAAAAAAAGCAATCAAAAATAATAAAAATCTTAGTAATCAATTCAACAGAAACATTTAAGTTCTTACACCAATGACTATAAATTATTACTGAGAGAAATTAAAGCTCACCATAAACGAGACTGGAATATCTGGATACCCACAAAGAGAAAAAGAAAAGAACACGCGCAGTGACATACACCTAAGAAACCAACGATGGGGCTGGGTATTAGCTCAGTGGTTCTGGGGCCTGTCTTGCAAGCACAAGGGCCTGGGTTTGATCCCCAGTAACCACATACAACAATGCCAAACGTGGAGACTCACACCCATCAGCAATGAAAACCACACACCACAGTGCTGTCAGTCCCAGCACTCTGAGAGGCTGAGGTAGCAGGATGTTCTTTTGAGCTCAGCCTGGCAATTCAATGACATTGTGAAACCCCCTTGCAAAGTAAAACATGAGCAATGTCTTGGGATGTAGCTTAGTGTGAAGGCCCTAGATTCATTCCCCGGTACCAAAAGAAATAAAAAAGGAATTTAGACGCATAGCTCACATAAAAATGAGTTGAAGGGCTGGGGAATTAGCTCAGTGGTTCCAGTGTCTGGCAAATGGAAGGTCCTGAGTTTGATCCCCGGTAACCATACACCAAAGTGTCAGGTGTGGTGGCTCATGTCTGTAATTCCAGCACTCAGGAGGCAGAGGCAGGAGGGTTGCTGAGTTTGGGGCCAGTCTGAGCTACAAAGCAAGACCCTGTCTCACAAAAACTGGAAAAAAAAAAAAAGAAAGAAAGAAAGAAAGAAAATAGGGCCAGTGATGTAGCTCAGTGGCGCCACACCTGCCTGGAAAGCACGAGGTCCTGAGTTCAATCCCCAGTACTAAAAAAAGCAAAGACAAAGACAGAAAGCAAATTAGGAAAATGTCCACTGAGGGAATGTCTGACAAAGGGCTGTGCCCTCCCTGTAAAGAGTCCTTGCAGCTCCTCAGTAAGATGAACAACTCAAAGAACAGCAGGAACCAGATGTGACCTAGTGCAGGAGTAGATAAGGAGACACAGGGGCCACAGTTCCTGGGGGACACAAGTGGCTGAGACAGGTGAGCATGTCAGATGTCACCTGCAAACACCAGCTAGTGTAGTCCAGGACACAGACAAACATGGCTTAAAGGTTACCATAGCAACTCTTTTAAAGCCTTCGGTCTGCCATGGTGAGTGCGTCATGCTGTTGTGCAATCCAGCGTCAAAACTTTCCCCGTGGCAAAATCCAGTTCTGTGCCCATTAAAACACCAATTCCTCCAGCCCGCTTCAGCCACTGGCAGCTGCTTCCCGTGAACCCAGCCGCTCCCCACCAGAGAACCTCACACAGGAGAGGAAGCGCATGTCCTACAACACAAGGTCCTCAAGACCCGTCCGCACGGTATTATGGCAGGTGCCAGGATCACGCTCCTTTTCACGACTGTCTCATATTTCACAGTACAAAAGGGCAAATTTTATGGTATCTAAATTATACCTCAATAAAGCTGTTTTTTGAAAAATAAACACAAGCAAACTTGAGACTGTGATTACTGGGGTGGGGGCACCCGGCTGGGTTTCTGTTACGAAAGCTCCTGGAGCTGGACACTCCTGACACACCCTTCAGACGTGTTTGCCTCAGAGCAGTGTTCTCTACAGGATCCTGGCAGAGCCTCCCTCTGGGGTTCAGAGAGCGCTTAGGGCCGCTGTGAGGACCTCAGTGGTGGCTCTGAGTCGTTAACAACTGAACCCAACCCCAGTTCCGCCCCACCCTAAAGCCATATTTCATCGGATATCCGTTGCGGCTTCTAAACCAACATCTGCCACCCAGCCACGGCTGCCCTGGGCATCCCCTCCCGCGGGGAGCCAGTGTCCAGGCCCAGGGCCGGGGTGAGACTCACTCTGCAGGACGAGGGTCACCACTTTCTTCACGGCACCCACTTCGTTCTCAGCCAGGCACTGGTACAGCCCCGCGTCGGCCATCTGCAGGGAGACGGGGCTAGGGTGGGGTGCAGGGATGGACGGACCCATGTGCGGATGTGTTTCGGAAACACAAGCCAGGCCGGCAGGACGTCTCGGGACAGATGGCACCGGCCTGCACTGTGCTCCCTAACGTGGGTGGCCAGGCGACTGGGCGTTCAGAACATGCACAGCCAGCGATCTGCGACAGACTCAGAGGGCCCTTGTCACCGGGAAAGGGATTTGGGGCAGCCGAGGCCACGCCCAGGCCTGAACCCGGAGGGTATGGCCCAGAGCTGAGCGCAGACCCATCTGAGATTGCCCCAGACCTCACTCATGCATAGAACCATTACTGCGACATACTAGGTCTCTGGAGCCTCAGGTTCCCACCTCTGCCGTTAGGATGATAACCACTAGGATTTCATTTTCTGTACCGGAGACTGAACCCAGGTCGGGTCTCCACACAGAGGGACAATCCCAGCCATTTTGCTTTATTTGTTATGCAACAAGGCCTTGTTACTGCTAAGTTGCCCAGGCTGGACTCGAACTCGTGATCCTCCTGCCTCAGGTTCCCAGAGTGCTGGGTTTACAGGTGCGCACCACCAGCCAGCTCCGCTGGGACTATCGTGCAGTGTGAGGTGGGACTACCACACTGCCCGCCCCGCTGTCATCAGCATGCAGCGACAGCTCCCCTGAGATAACCTGCACCCGGGCGAACTTGGGGTGCCCATGGGAGAGGAGAAAGGACCCGGAGGCCTCAGGTAGGGGAGTCGGAGGCCTGGCACAGCGGCCTCTCTTCTGCACGTACTGGCTACAAGCCTCTCAGAGCTGCGGGTCTGCATTTGTCCAGTGGGGGCGCCATCACTGCCCTCTGCTAATATTAATGCTCTAGGGCACAGCCACAGGCGACTGCCAGACACCTGGCATGGCCGTCTGATTTATCCCTATTTCCTTAGGAGGTAGAAAAAGTGATCAGCCCCGGCCAGACCTGTGGCTGGGACGACGGAGGCTCAGAACAGCCAAGTCCCTGCTGGATGGAGGTCACCCTGGTCAAGCTGGGAGGCCGTCTGGGGATCGGGGAGGGAAATGCTTTCTAGACCGTAAAGGGCAGTGCCATGCCTTGAAAGCCCCCTCTCCAGCTATCAGAGCAGCACAGGGCTCCCCTGGGGAGGCTTCCTTGCCTGGGTCCGGTGGATGGTCAGCGAGCCGTTCTGCACCCACAGGCGGCTGTCCCACAAGGGAAGACCGTCTTTGGTCCAGCGGATGTTGGGGGCTGGGTCTCCTCGGACTGTGCAGTCTAGCTGGATGCTGCCCCCTACAGGCTCCACCAGGTGAGTGAAGGCTTCCCCTTGTAGGACGGGGGCCTCTGCATGGGGCGACATTATGGGAGGGATCACCAGGGAGATTCCCAGGAAGCTCAAATCCCATAACCCGTCCCCAGAGTCCTGCCTAGCCTCTGCCTCCAGGGGCTGTGCATAGTCAAGGCATTGGGAGCACAAACTAATTCCACACCCCAGGCCTTGTCACATAGACTGGCAGGAACTGTGTTGAGAATTTGAAACTAAAGGAGAATCATGCTGTGATTGATTAGCAATGCCTGAGACAGGCACAGGCAGGATGGCTGGGAAGCACATCTTCAGTAACTGCACCAGCAGCAGGTGCCTACCTGGGCCTTGAGAGGCAAGAACTACAGGCAAACTAGAGCACAAGGAAAGCTCTGCATACACCGCAGTAGAGGTTCATGGGATTCTCAAGGCCCTATTGGATGCCCAGGGCTGCTTTCTACCGTTCTGGAATTTAGCAGGAGCTGCACCTGGGTCCTGGTACCTGGGGCCGCTGGTCCCCTCTGTCAAGTCCTGTCCATCCCACAATTGTGTTGCTAGTGTCAGCAACGGCTCCCTGGTGAAGCTAGGCTGGAGGGGACAGATAGGGCCCGCAAGCCTGGGGGGGGTGGTTCCTCCTCCCTCCCTGGCACCGTCCACTGCAGGGAGAGGTCACAGCATTTGATCATGGGTCCCCATGCAGAGCCCAACTATTTAGAGGCCTAGGCTGCAGGTACCCAGGCCAATCCCTACCCTTCACATGCACGAAGCTGACCGCCTGCACACGGCCCACTGTGTTCTCAGCCCAGCAGACATAGGTCCCGCTGTCCTCTCTGGTCACGGCTGCCCGCTGCAGTGTGCTGCCCCCGTCCTGCTCGGACACGCCTTCTGTGGAGGAGGAAGCCAGGTCCAGCCACTGAGGGGAGGCAGACAGGCAGACTGACCTGCGCTGGACAGCCCAGCCCTAAGGGGCCGCTGAGAGCCTGCCCCATGAGGAAGCATTTGGTGAGCCATCCAGGGCTTGCTGCGGCACCACACGGGCACCAGAGCGCTGGCCTGAGCCTTCCTCTCTGGTGACCTCTTCCTGCTGTCTAGCCCCACTGCCCCCAGCAGCCCGCACCTGTGACTGGCCAGTCGTTGATGGTCCAGCCAAGGCGGGGAGTCGGGCTGCCCCGGGCCACACAGCGCAGCCACAGCCGGTCCCCAAGGCGCAGGCTGCGGTCTCCAGGCAGCGTGGTGAAGACGGGCAGTGCCAGGATGGTGAGGTGAATGCGCCTCTGGGCCTGGCCCACTGCATTCTCCGCTGTACAGGTGTAAGTGCCCGCGTCCTGGCCCTGAGGGGGAGGGACAGCATTGGCCTGAGAGGTGTCTCCACCCCGGCGTGGCCAGATGCCCAGGAGAGATGCCCAGAAAGTTCCCACAGAGCATGCAGCCCAGAGACACAAAGGGACTTGGGTCACACAGCTCACTGCAGGTGGCCTCCTCACTGCTGTCCTCCTCAGGCTCCCAGCCCTGATGGTCACACCAACCACAGGGGTCACTGCTCCTCATGTCAGAGGCCTAACCTGCCCTGCCCTGGCCCACTGCACTGGCCCCACCCACCGCTCTGACCCCACCCACTACCCCAGCTCCACCCCCACCCTGGCCCCACACCTCCCAGACCAGGACCTTCACCGTCAAGGTATGCTTGTGTGCTTTGGAACACGATAGTGTCACCACACTCCCTCCCATCCCCTCCACCCCCGGGGCACTGAGGTGAGTGACCTCTTCCCTTGTCTGCCCTCTGACCGCCCTCACCTCGGAGTTCTTCACCAACAGCTCCCCCGAGGGCTGCAGGCTGAACTTTCCCTGGGCTCCAGACACAGACACGGGCTGGCCGTCTTTCTCCCAGCGGATGTCGGGCTTGGGGCTGCCCCTGGCTGCACAGGGCAGGAGGGCGTGGGAGCCTTCCGTGGTGGACAGGTCCGGGAGGCCTCTCTCGATCACAGGGGGAACTGTGGGGATCACGGAGCAGAGCAACAGTCACATGCTGGCACTCTTGATGTCCAGCTCATTCAGTGACAAAACACACTGGATGGGTGGTCACGGAGGACATGTGTGGCCAGGCACCCCTCTGTGGTCACCGCAACATCTAGCTCCAGCTCAGCACTGCCACCCAACGGATGGCCCTGTGGTGCTGACTTTTGGGCAGTAACGCCCCTGTACCTGAAAAGATAGCTGGTCACACTGCAGGAAGGAGCCCACCACTGCGTGTGCAGGAGGGGGACGGAAGTGGCTATTGCTACCACTGGGTCGGAAGAAAGGAGGGCCAGCCCAATAGACCCCCAGGCCAGAGGGGAGGCCTGCAGCCAATTGTGTGTGTGAGAGCAAAGAGTCTGGGGCAGGGAGGAGGCTGGATATGCGCGCCCGGGTCGGGCCGGCAGAGCCTCAGATGCTTCGCTCAGTGGGTCTGGCTCGGCCCCTCCCCTGACCCACCATGCACCACCAGCCGCGTCTTCCCCACGGCGCTGCCCACGCTGTTCTGGGCCATGCAGAAGTAGTTCCCGGCATCTTCGGGGCGAGCATGCATAAGCCGCAGCTGTCCACTGGACAGGACCTGGCTCCTGGCTCCTGGACGTGGGGAGAAAACTGGGGGCTGATGGGGCAGGAGGCCCCCACGGAGGGAGGCTTCAGTTGTTCTGACAGACGGCAAATGACTCCTTGGGGTTGTGGGATGACCAAGCCGCAGTGAGCAGAGGCCTGGTGGGCAGCCATGGGCTCCACCTCACCCCTGGGCACCCAGATGGGGCAACAGGGAGATGCAGGGCAGGGTGGGGCTGCCCAAGGCCTGCAGGCTCTTCAGGCAGGTAGAGGACCCAGGGTTCCCGGGAGGAGGTTTTCCCCTAACCCCCGCAGGCTGCCGTGTCTCACCTGCAGAGACGCTGAGCCCCTCTTTCTGCCAGGCGACAGTGGGCCGGGGCACGCCTGAGGCCTCACAGGGCAGCAACACTTCCTCCCCCGCCACCACCTGGACCACGCTGGGCAGCGGCTTCACCACAGGTGAGGCTGAGGACACAGGGAAGAGGTCCCCGGGGACACCTCTTATACCACAAGACCGAGAGGGCCCGGGCCAGGTCTTCTCTCCCAAGGACCCCCGTGGGGAGCAGCATCCGAGGGGATCCGTGCACCTGGGACACTCCCCGCCCAGCCCCACCTGCTCGCCTGCCCCCGGGACGGGCGGACCCCTACCCTGCACAGTGAGGACCACGTGTTTGCGGGCCACCCCGGCGGCACTGCGGGCTGTGCAGGTGTAGCGGCCGGCGTGGATGGGGAGAGCCTGCCGGATCTCCAGGGCACCTGTAGGTGACCACAGGGTCAGGGACAGGTATGAGCCATGTGTGTGAGGCATGACCGAAAAACATGAGTATTTCCACTGAAGAAAACATATTACAGTAAAAGACACCCAGCTCAGTGTGAAGGTCCTAGACTCAAGCTCCAGTACTTAAAAATTTTTCTAGTATTATTTTAATTTTATCAAAGAAAGGGACTTTCAGCATCAGATCAAGAGCATAATGTCAGAAGGAACAGCAACTGTTCCCAGGGATAAAACTAGCTTTACCAAAAGCCTGGGCACTGTGATTTCTCCCCTTTTGCCAGAAAACGGCACGGAGGTGTCCTGAGCCTCACAGCCTCCCTGCTGGGTCTCAAACTACAGGGTCCAGAGGGGAAACTGAGGCTCCGGAGGGCCCAGCGAGGGCCCAGGCGAGGCAGGCCGACCTTTCCGTCTGCACTGTCCAAGACTGCCCCTTACACACCGGAAGGCGAGACGCGGTAGCCGCTCCCCCGGGCCCCCAGCTGGGTGCCCGCCCTGCTCCAGGTCACGGCCGGCGCCGGCACACCCGTGCTGTGGCAGGTGAGGACCACAGGCGCCATCCTGGTCACGGTGAAGTCCGTCTGGTCGTCTGCGATGGTCGGAGGCTCTGCAACCCAGGACAGGGCTGAGGCCCTGCTGAGGTGCAGGAGGGACCGGGCTAGGGGGGTGAGCTGCACATGGAGGGGACTTCAGTGGGCCAGGGCCAAGGAGAGAGGCGGGGACAATGGCTCATTCAGGGCGACTCTAAGAGTGACCCATAAAGACAGGGGCCCAGGGGAGCCAGCTGGCTGGCGCGAGAGCAGCCGGGAGAGCCCTCCCTGGGGGGTGGCGCTGAACCCGACATCTGTAAGGAAAGCAGGTGTGGGCTGGGTAAAGAGCACAGTGCTTCTGGCCATGGGAACGGTATGTGCAAAGGCCCTGGGGTGAGGTGCAGAACGGTGGGCAGCCCCTGGGGCGACCTGAATGGGGGCTTGAGGTCCAACCGGGCTGGACCACACAGGACCAGGAGGAGCCTGTCCCACATGTTCCCATCCCCAGACAGCATGCAGAGCTGGGGCATGTGAGTGGGACAGAGAGTAGAATCCAGGGAGGCTGCCTGGGGGAGGGGCCCACACCCGTCCCCACTCACCCTGCACAGTCACATGGTAGAGCTTCCGGGCCTCGCCCACCTCATTGCTCACCACACACTCAAACTGAGCTGAGTCCTGGGTGCTGGGGGCCATGAGTAGCAGGGCATTGGAGGGCAGGAGGCTGGGTGTGCAGACAGACAGACAGCCAGGTGGTCTGCTTCAGCCTCAGCAGTCTGGATGTAGGCACCTCACCACCTGTGTCTACACCCAGCCCTGACTCTGAAGTGTCTTCAGCCAGGTGCAGTGGTGCACACCTGTGCTCTCAGTACTAGGGAGGCTGAGGCAGGAGGGTCGCCATGAGTTCCAGCCCGGATTGCAAACCAAGGCCCTGTCTTAAACCCTCCTTCCACCACAAAAGTACCTTACAGAAGTTTCTACCTCTCCAGTTTTAGCCTTGGGTTTGTGCGGTTTTGTTTCCAGCTCTCGTCTCTCATGTTTGCTGCAGTAACTTTGCTAACTTCCACGCTGACCACTCTGGAAGCCCAGTTGGGGGCTCGCTGCACTAAGCCTCTGGTTTGGGCCCAGGATGATGGAGACCTGGCACCTGACCCACTGATGTCTGGGGAATTACCAGGTCGGGGTGACCCTTTAATCCTCCCACAGCCCCTGAACGATTAGCTAGTGGGGAAATCAAGATCCCTCCCCAGGCAGATACGCCTCAACCTCTACATTTCTGGGGTGGTGGGGATGGAGCCCAGGCCTCGTGCACACTGGCCAAATGCTCTTCCACGAGAGACTGCTTCCTGGGCCGTCCACGTGTCTTAATGTCTGGCTGCAGTGAGTATAACAGTCCTACATTTTCCCTTTTGGTACAGACATGCAGAATGCTGGGCCCTCAGCCAATCCACCCCAGCTACCTCAGTCACGACCTCCTGGTCCCCGAGTCCAGTCCCTGCCTGGTTTCCTCCCGGCCCCTCTGGAAGATGTGTGCCCTCCGCAACCCGGGCGAAGGTGCCCATGGAAGGACCAGCTCCTACCGGTAGGCGCCTCGCTGCGGGTGGAAGTCCAGCTTCTGTCCGTCTTTCCACCAAGCCACTACGGGCTTAGGGGAGCCACTGGCCTCACAGGGCAGCATGGCCAGGCTGGGCGCAGTGAAGGTGAGGTTGGAGGGGCCGGGGGCGATGGCTGGAGGCCCTGGGGATAGAGTGTTATAGGAGCAGGTGCAGGGTGGGGCTGTCTGAGGCTGTGCCAGGTCCGGAGCCCGCGCTGGAGCCTCTCATGGCTACCTCACACCAACCCACCAAGCAGCAGATCACCCGGAAAACCTCCAACAGGGCCCCATGCAGGGTCCTGGCCTCTCCTCGGCCCTGAGCCCCGTGTCCCCCAACCTTCGGCCTGAATGGCCGCCCGGCAACTCCACCTGAGGCCAAGGCCCCCAGAGCGCCCCCAGATGATGGACCGAGAAGAGAGCTTCACTGGTGTAGTGTGTGTGAAATCTGCACACAAGTGAATACACACCCTCCGGGGATGTGCGATCGTTCGTTACTAATGGCCTTTACAGTCAAAACCTTTGATGAGCATTGCTCTGAGCTCCTGACAGCTGGGGTAACCCAGAAACTAAGAAGGATCGGTCCCCAGAAGGGCCTGGCTGAGAGGGCAGGAACACACCCTCCTTGGTCTACCTACCAAAGACCTGGAGGTCACGGCCCTGACGATCAGAGCCCGCAGAGTTGGAAGCCAGGCAGAAGTAGTGGCCCGCATCCTCGGAGAGGACAGGCTGGATCCTCAGGGAGCCATCAGGGAGAACCTCCATCCTGGAATGGAGGCAAGGGTTGCCATGGAGACCAGGTAGGGGGAAGGGCTATGCGGGGCTGGACCTAGGTGTCAGCTTGGGAGTCCTTCACTCCATTTGGAAAGTGGTTCCACCCCCAGGGCCAAGATGCACTATGTGATCCCGCCCCCAGCCACATCTGATTGGACCAGGAATGGGCACACCATCCATCCTCAGCCAATAGCATTCTCTGTCCTGGAAACCTAGACTTGGTATTCACAGAGAGTGACAGAGGTCTAGCCGCTGGCAGAAGACATAGGGGCCATGGGCGTGTTGGGACAGTATTTGCCACGTTCATAGGGGAGGAGAAGGAAGGAAGAGAGGGAGGAAGGCAGAGGGAAAGATGTAAAATTCATATGAAGGGTGATCAAAATATAGTGTGTGTTGAAATTTTTAAAAATTTATTACACGAAAAGACACATTATCTTGAATTCCCCTCAACCCACCCCCCAGGCACACTAATCCCATTGTCCTTGTCACATCTGGGGCAGCTTCGGAGTCCTCTATCCCTGAGGGTCTTTATGAAGTATGATCAAAAATATGGTGGAAGCTGCTGCTGAGTACCATCCAATAGGTAGATGGCTCAGAAAACATGACGCTGTGACCTGGCGCTATGAGACGTCTGGCCCCACCCAAGTCGAAATGACTGTGAAAGGTGAAGGTTTTGAGTGGATTCAGGACAGCAAACCTGCCCGGGTCACATTACAGAAGACACTCAGGAGAGAGGACTCTCGAGCTGCTGCAGAAAGCAGAGAGAGAAGGGGACTTTGAGGTGGCTTCATAAAAATGTATCTTTTACTGCACTACATTTCAAAAAGTATTGATTCACCATTTTTTTTTTTTTTTGAGACAAGGTCTTGCTTTGTAGTTCAGGCTGGCCCTGAGCTCAGCCTCAAACTCACAGCACAGCAATCCTCCTGCCTCTGCCTCCCGAGTGCTAGGATTGCCTCTGCCTCCCAAGTGCTGGGATTACAGGCGTGAGCCACTACACCCGGCACTGTGGTATGTGCTACTGACTGCTGTTGGGCGTGAGTCTCCACGCCCAGTATTGTATATGGTTAACCAGGGATAGAACCTGGGTTCTTGCACTTGCAAGACAGGTGCTGGAACCACTGAGCTAAATCCCCGGCCCCATTCACCATATTTTTGATCACAGCGCACCCACTGAAGCAGAGATTAGCAGGCGCAGCCGCCGGGCTTCTGAGGCCCCCACCACTGGCCTGCCGGGCCTCATCTTCCCAGTCACCCGAATCCCCAGGGCACGTCACACCTGGGCTCCGTCTGCCTGCTGTCCAGAGGCCCTGAGACTCCCAACATCCACCCACCAATGCCCACCTGGGGCTTCCTGGATCCAGGGGCGCCCTATCCTTCCGCCAGCTCACGAGGGGCGGGGGCTCGCCCGAGGCCCGGCAGGGCAGCAGCGCTGTGTGGTTCACGGAGGCGTTCACGATGGGCGGTCCTGGCTGGATGGTGGGCGCGGCTGCAGAGGTAACAGAGGGCTGGTGCTGGCAGCCTGTGGCTCCGCGGGGCTGAGGGCAGGCGAGGGGCAGGCGGGCACACTCACTGTGGATCTCCACGCGGAAAGACACGCTGGCGCTGCCCGCCTTGTTGCGAGCTGTGCAGCTGTAGTGGCCACTGTCGGCGGCGCTCAGGGCCTGAAGCTGCAGGAACCTGCCGCGCTCTGGGAAGTGGGTGTGCGCGTCCGCCTGCAGAGGCGCGGGGTGCAGAGACCCCCACACTGTCAGTGCAGCTGGCAAAGGAAGCCCAGGAGCCAGGGACGCAGGACGGGGCCTCTGCCCATCTGGGCACCACAGCCTTGCCCTGTGGTGCTGCTGAGCTCCTTAAGAACCAGGCTTCTTTGGGGGAGTGGGCACCCCAAGCCCGAAGCTCCCCCGACACCCGAAACACAGAATCCTTGGATTCAGCTGCACACTGTCATGTGTTGTTGTGAGCACAGAGGCTCAGCCTGGCCTCGGGTCTCTCAGCTTTGGTGTGACACCCAGGGTCACCTCCCACATCCTGCCAGCCCCAAAGTAATGACAATGACATGGGAGAAGATTCCAGCCAGCGGGCAGGAAATCGCTGCTCAGAGCAGGCTCAGTGCCCAGGTCCACCCAGGCAGAGCCTCAAGTCCAGCGGGGGCTGAAGGCAGCGCCAGGCCTCTAACCTGTACCCACCTGCAGCAGGACGCCGTCTCGGTGCCACTCGATCTCGGGTGCCGGCTCTGCCTCCACTGAGCACTCCAGGACCAGCTGCCCCGGGGCCAGGCCAACCACAGAGCGGGTTCCCCGGGGCCCAACGACATTTGGAGGGGCTGGGGGCACAAGAACACATGAGCAGGGCCGCAGCCCGCAGGTCTCATCCTGCCTCCCACCCCCGCCTCCACCCCCACACCCCCTACCTTGAACTCTGACCCGGAAGCTCTTCTCAGCTTCGCCTGCAGGGCTCTCAGCCAGGCAGGTGTACAGCCCTGCATCACCCGCCTGGGGACAGAACGGGATGAGCAGGGGACAGACTCCAACCTGTTGGGCTCCATCTGGTTTCCCTTCTACTCCGCGAAGGGCTCTGGATTGGCCCCAGGCCTGCAGAGGCTGCCTCTTCCCCTCCCAGCCCACCAGGCCTCTCTGGACTTGTTCCCCATTACTTTAGGGCTGGAGCAAGGCCGGCCTCTTCGGGGAGGGCACCTGGACCAGACCCACCCTCCTCTGCTGTGGACAGGAGTTCTCTGGTTTTTGCATCAGCCTTGGCTCCAGTGTTGGGCAGCTTCTGAGCACAGGACTTGGGGGCCATGTCTGTACCCTCGCACCCGCACAGAGGAAGAGCGGGAGAAGGCCTGGCAGCCACCCCAGCCTCAGGGAAGCTGCAGCGCTCTCCTGTCTCCACCTGGTTCCCAGCCCCATCCCAGCACCTGCACGCCCTCCACTCGGAGTACGCGGTCCCCGCGGCTGTCGCCTTCCGACCCACGAAGGGCCTGCCCATCCTTATGCCAGGTGACATTGGGTGAGGGGACGCCTCGGGCGTCACACAGCAGCTCCATGGGGGCACCGGCCGTCAGCAACAGCTCTGCAGGCTGGCTGGAGTCCTGGATGTGGGGCGGGTCTGCAGGGTGGCCTTGGTTAGCCGCAGCCCCAGTGCCAGGTCGAGCTCCTCTCCCCCTCACCCCTGCTCCAGCCAAAGGCTACAAATGGCAGCATCAGAGCCAGGGCCCTCCTGCCTGGAACAGTTACCAGCAGTTCAAAACCAATAAGCAAGCTACGTACAATGGTAGTGCTTGTCATCCCAGCACCTGGGAGCCTGAGGTAGAAGACTATAAGTTCAAACTCAGTATGGACAACTTAGCAAGACTGTCTCTCAAAATAAATCAAAAAGGGTTTGGGACATAGCTCAGTGCACAGGCCCTGGGTTTCACCTCCAGCACTGCAGAAAGCAAAAAACAAACCAACAAGACATAGTGTGGGGGTGCGATCGGCAGAGATTTTTCTGGCACAGCCTGACACTGCAGAGTTTTTCCCTGAGTCCTTGGACACTTATTTTTGCCACACAGCCCAGGGAGGATCGAGGCCCAGTCACTGTCCCCAGGAGCCAGGCCAGCAATTGCCCTGTCCAGAACCCAGCCTGGCCCAGGTGCCGCCCCAAGCCTCCCCTGACCTCGGTGGTCTTCCTCCATGCACCCAGGGCCCCACCCCCTCCAGCCCTGAGACCCACCCATCACGGTTAGCCGGAAGTGCCTCCTGGCCTCGCCCGCCTCACTGGTGGCTGTGCAGGAATAGGTCCCCGAGTCATTGGCTCCCACTCCTTCCAGCTGCAGACCCAGCCCCTGCTCGAGGCTCTGGGGCAGCAAGGGCTCCCCATCCTTCATCCAGGACACCAGGGGAGGGGGGCTGCCCTGGGCATCACATGGCAGGACCACAACAGAGCCCCGGGCCACCACCATGTCACTCTGGAAGTCCACTGGCTCCAGGATGGGGGGCACTGCAGGGGACAAGGGGTTGAAAAGGAGCCCGTTCAGCCCAGGACTTTGGCACAAGCTTCACTGCTCACCTGATGCCTTGGTCCTGGTAAGCTCTGTGCCAGAATTGGCTTAGATTAGGCCTCACCTAGGCCATGAACCCCCTGGGATCCCCAGGGCCAGGCAGGTGCTCTCCCCTGGCTCCCACCATAGCATCCTCTCCTTCCCAGGGGAGCTGGTGACATACACACTGCTCACCACTGTATCCTGGCACCTGGCAAGGCCCTTGTGCCATGCGTGCCCAACCACTACTAGCCAGACAAGTGGCCAAGCCGCCGAAGGAATCAAAGACTGAACTGTTGAGGGTGCTCTGCCCAGGGACCCCACAGACTGTGCTTGGTTCCCCCAGATGGGCCTGGAGCCGTGGGTCCTCATTTTCCCCACAGAGGCCCCGGGACCCTCCTTGCCACCTGCTCCTTACCAAGCACCTGCAAGGTGAAGTTCCTATCAGCCACACCAGCCAGGCTCGCAGCGACACAGGTGAAGGTCCCCGCATCTGCAAGCTGCACCTGTGAGAT
Organism: Petromus typicus; assembly: GCA_004026965.1. Classification (NCBI taxonomy): domain Eukaryota; kingdom Metazoa; phylum Chordata; class Mammalia; order Rodentia; family Petromuridae; genus Petromus; species Petromus typicus. Next base: position 20,060 of record PVIR01002247.1, read on the forward strand.
CCTGAGTCCCCGCCCCGAGCGGGGAGGCAGAAGAGGGAGAGACAAGACAGGAAGTGGTGCAGGCTGCACAGAAGTGCCACGGCAACGCCCTCCCTCTCTGCCTTCTCCCACAGCTCGGACTGAAATGCAAAGCGGAGTCCACCCTGTGCATCCCGAGACCAAGCCCCAGTGGCACTTCCTGGAGCCCCCCCACACCCTGAGCCCTGCTTCTGGGACTCTGGGAGCTCAGCTGACCCATCACAGGGATGGGGCAGCTTGTCTGTCTTGCCTCTGTTCTTGTCTCTATACTCTGTCCCTCGCCTTCTCTTGAGGCCCTCTGTCCCCACGCCCTCTCCTTGCTGCTCCAGTGACGGCCATGATACCGAGGCTGACTGTCCCCTGGGCCTCACTCTCCTGGCCTTGTGCCCTCTGCGCCCCCTTCCCTGGACTTGGCCTAACTCTGCAATGGGGACATAGTCTACTTGACAGCCAGTCAAGGCCTCCGAGTCCCCGAGTTCCCCTGGCGGAACGCTCCTGCCTGTCCTCTGGTGCCCGAGAACCTCTCGGGGGCCCAAGGCGCCAGAATCGAAATGGAGTCTCTATGGTCAAGCCCACCACACTGCAGAGGAAAGCAGAGAGAGCTGGGCGGGGATGAGTGGGCTGCAGGCTTTACAAAAGGCTGCCAGGACTGCAAACTCGCCCAGGAAATACTCTTTGAGGTTGTCGGTCTAATGGAGACGACCTCAGACTGCGCCTCATGGCTGTGAATCCTGTGACACAGGGTTGTTGCAGTCACAGAGGTAACCCCTCTCATTCTGTCTTGGAACACTTCCCTTTGCCTCAGATTTTTTATTTATTTGGCACTGAGCATTGAACCCAGGACCTTCACACCGAGCAACAGCCTCAGCTCTTTTAATTGCTTATTTTAAGATAGCACCTCACTAAATCTAAGTTCCCCAGGTTGGGCTCAAACTTGCAACGCTCTCGCCTCAGGCTCCTGGCTATGAATGTGCTGAAGCCTGGATAAGATGAGAACATTTACATTACATTTTCACACACACACACACACACACACAAATTGCTGGCCACGTACTGAAAAGTCCTCCTAGGTTCCTAGCTCTTAGGAAAATCCATCCTTCTGGGTGCTGTGTGGCCTACCCCTTCCTCTGCTGCCTACCCCAGGACCTTTGCACCTGCTGGTGTTCTGGTGCTTTCCCCCAGGGAACCCACTCTCCATCCCACTTCCTCCCATCTCATGCATATGCCCCCTTAGCCAAGCACCCACCCATCTGCCTGAAATAAAGTGTCTTCCCCTGCTGCCCACCCCTCTGCCTGCATTCTTCTTCAAAACACATCCTCATTTTTGCACCTGTTTCTTTCCCTCCCATGCCTGAAGCAGTAAGCTTTCTCCACGCGGTTGGATTAAGGACCTCCTTCCAGGAAGCCCACCCTGATCTCCTGCAGCCGTCCAGGTGAGCTGGGCACAACAGGCATCTCCACTCAGCTTTATGCCTCGCTCCCCACTGTGCACCTGTGCGTTGATGTTATTCTGAGCCCCGCCAGCCTCTCCCCTACCTGAGGGTGCGGCCCGAGCGGTGGAGTTGCGTACGTTGGGACAATGGCAGTGGCAGCCCGTCCTTGAGCCAACTCACATGGATGGGCAGGGAGCCCCGGACCGGGCACGCCATGGTCACCAGGTCCCCAAGCCTGCTCACCAGTGTCCCTGTGCCACCTTCATCCTGCTCGACGGTGGGAGGGACTGGGGTGGGCAGAGAGCAAAGGGGTGAAAAGGGGGCTCGGCCCCTCCCAGGGGTGGCAGGAGGGGCACCAGCCTGGGCTCTGCCACCACTGCCATCATAGTCAGGGGTTCCGGAGCCCTGTGGCCCTAAAGGACAAAGCCCGCTGTATGTGGGCACAGCACCCCCCCGCACCCCGACTCTCCCTTCAGCTCGCTGGGATGGGGGGTAGCACCCAGTGTGAGGATGGAAGAGCCCCGACAATAGCCCTGTGGGCCCGGCTGGGGTCAGAGCCCGAGTCTCCTGCACGCTCTTCTGCCCCTCATCGCCCCCCACAGGGCCGAGCTGCTGCCCCCAGTCCCCAGGTCCCCTGCTGTGCCTCACCTAGCACGGTGACCACGTGCAGCCTGGCATCCTCTCCAGCGGCGTTCTGGGCCACACAGGTGTAGGCGCCAGAGTCCTCAGCTCGAAGGCCCTTGAGCACCACGGAGCTGCCATCCAGGTAGAACCTGCGCAGGAGGCATTGCCGAGGGCCAGGATGGGCGGCGGGCAGGGGCCAGGCCCCCAGGCGGGCACCTGGGACTTACCGGAGATGAGCACCCACGGCCTGCTGCAGTGGGGTGCCGTCCTTCAGCCAGGCCACGTCAGGCGGGGGCTGCCCCTGCGCCTCGCAGTCCAGCCGCACCTCCTGGCCCTCCAGCACGCTGTGCTCCCGTGGGGCGTCGGAGCTCTGGATCCGGGGAGCCTCTGCGGCAGGGGTGTGGTGAGGCCGTGCAGCCACGGAGAGCAACTCCAGGAGGGGCCAGGGGCACAGACCTACCCAGCACGGCCACCACGAAGTCCTTGCGAGCCTCGGCCTGCACGTTCTCGGCCACACACGTGTAGGTGCCGGCCTGGGCAGGCTGCAGGCGGCTCAGCTGCAGGCGGCCGCCCCGGGAGACCACACCATGCACCACGCTGCTTTCTGCAGGACAGGACAGAGCCTCTGCGTTCCTCACCGCCTTCCGTAACCAGGGAAACTGAGGCCCAGGGGCCGGGCTCCTTCTTGTAGGCCCCGTGCTCAGCCACATCTCTGCTCATCGCTCTGTTCTCTCCAACCACCCCCAGTTTCCTTCCCCAGAGACCTGTGCCCTCAGGGGTCCAGGACTGGGCTGGGGTCCACCTCCCCGCCCTCCCCTCCTGCTGCCCTCCCCTCCCCCCTCCTCGCCGCACTCAGCTGTCAAGGACCAGCCCCTCAGCGTCTCACTCGCCCGCATGCAGCCCCTTCCTTCCCTCCAGCCTCGGCTCTGCCCCAGGCGTCTCCGGCTGCGCGCGGGCTGTGCCCTTTGCTCTGTATTCCTGTCCCTCAGCCTTTCTGGATGAAATGTGCCTCACTCCTGGGAGCCACAGGTGGGTGGGACACGGGAATGTGTGGCAGAGGACCGTGGCCAAACACAGGTGGCACTGCCTGTGCTGACAGGAGGGCCAGGGAGGCGAGCTGGGGTGGGGCCACAGCAAGAGAAAACGGGGCGGGAGGGACCAGACACAGGCCCCAGGGCACCGTCCACAGCCCGGGGGAGGGCCCAGTGTCCAGGCTGCCCGACAGGCAAACTCAGCCATGGAGAGGACCAAGGGAAACCATTACGTCCAGAGAAGGGAGGAGCACCAGGCTGTGCTCCCACACGGGACCAGAAACGCCGTGCCAGGCAAAGTGAGCCGCACACGGTGTGCCCCACACGTGACATGCCCAGAACTGGCAGATCCACCAGAGTGGGGCTGGGCGGCAGGGCCAACAGCCAAAATGGACACAGGGCTTCTTTGGGGGCAATGGGAACATCTTCTAAAATTGACTGTGGTCGCTCAACTCTGATAAAATAAGTCGCTGAATTAGATGCTTTAAATGAATACATTGCATATGTGAATTATGTCTCAATAAACCCGGGGGATTGATTGATCGCCAAGGGTCTGGGGCCCAGCTCAGGACAGGAGCAGGGCTGTCAGCACAGGGGCTGTGTGGCCACACCCTGAGGACTGTCCACGGCACCTCAGAGTGGCACCTTGGGACCCTCGACCAGCGGGTAGGGAGATGGCACCGGAGCCACGTGAGAGCCCAGGAGACCTGCACGGAGCACAGTGGTGTGCTGAGTGGGGCAGCCAGGAGTGCAGCGCTGCGGGAGGGTACTGGACATGCCCAGATGGCAGGCCCCAGGCCCCAGTTTGCCAGAGGGGGTGCGAAGGAGTGTGCGGGGCTGGGGAGAGGTGTGCTGGGGCGGAGCAATGGCCAGCAGGGAGAGGCAGGGGTGAGTCAAGGGAGAAGCAGCAGCCAGAGTCAATGCTAAGCCCAGAATAGCCGGCTGGGGTTTGTGTCAGCTGCATGCCCCCTGCACAAAACAGAACCTGCATCTGTCTGCCTTTATCGATTTATTTATCAACTGATTGATTATGCTACTGGGGGTGGAACTCAAAGTCTTCACACTGAACTACATCTCCAGACATTTTACGAGATAAGGTCTCGCTAAGCTACATTGCCCAGGCTGGGTTTGAATTTGCAATCCTCCCTGCGTTAGCCTCTATGTAGCACCATGCCAGTCTAGAACTGGTCTCCTATCTTCTGGGAGTGGGGAGAGAGAAGGAAAGGAGAGGCTCCTGAGGTCCGGATTCTAGGAGGCAGTCAAAGTCGAAAGACAAATGGCGTGGGGCCTCTGGGGGCGGGGCTTCCGGTGGAACCTGGCCTCTGCCTTTCAATTGTGATGGGAGCGTCGACAACCAACTGCCTCTGTCTCTGTTATCACTGTCCCAAATAAAAGACCGTTTTCCACTCACGAGTCAGGAGGGGCATGTGGTACTCACCCACAGGCATTCTGTCCTTCAGCCAAGTCACAGTGGGCGCAGGGACCCCAGTCACGTCGCAGGTCAGGACCAGCGGTCTCCCGGCCACCTGGCTCACTGTCTCTGTCTTGGGATTCTCAAATGTTGGGGGCACTGCAGGAAAGAAGCCACATCCCTGGAATCCTGAGACATCCCCTTCCCTTCGTCTCAGGCAGCCTCCAAGTCCTTCCCTGGATCTGGGAGTTCTCATTCAGTGTTCTGCTACCGACGGTAATGATGGCTTTATTCATAAATGTAACTATAAGGAGCAGCGGGTTATTTCAGAGCATCTACAAAGCCCGAGGATGCTGAATGCATGGCTTGTGCTCCAGCGGTCCTTAGCTTGTGCCAGGGCAGACATCACTAATTAATCCGAGCATTCTGCTCAGCCAAGATGAAGGCGCACACCCAAGCAGACATTACAAGTGGAACAGTATCTGCTGGGCTCAAGGTGAACCATCTTGCCCTACAGGACTAGAGATTCCCAACTTCATCAGCTCACAGAGGGAGCTGTGCACATGCAGCAGCAAGTCTGGTATGTGCCATCTCCAAGAATATATTCAGTGTTCCTTAGGATGGGACGCACTCGCTGTTACCTGTTTGGGAGGTGGCTGGCAAATGGGGTGCCCCCACAACCCATTTTCCCATGATGCACAGCAGAATTTTAGCTGAGCACCTGATCTTGCAAGAAAAACTCCACTTCCCAGCCTCCCTTGCAGCACAGCAGTCAGCTGCCTGACCTCTGTTTATAGAATACAAGCAGAAGAGACAGAAGCACTTCTGCATAACACAAGGGAGGCCCTCTGCTTCTGGTCCTTTCTGCTTGTGGTTACAGACAGAATGCAATGTGCTCCACTTCAACCACACGAATAGGGGCAACACTCTCAAGGGTGGGGGAGCAACAAGATGGATGGAAGGAACCTGGTGGGTTCTCATCCACCCAGACAGAAACTGCTCTCTCAATCCATTGCAGTTTGAGGACTCTTATTACATAGCTGGATGTATACACTGGCTGACATATATCTGAAAACCCGCCAACTCCCTAGACTTAATAGCCAGGCCCCTCTCCACCCAGCTGGAGACAGGCGTCCAATGGAATGCCACCCATCTATGCTCCGTCCTTGGGGCTGATGTCATGGTGCCCTCAGGGCTCACGATAGGTAGCACAGCCCCAGGGTTCTGACTGCTTGGTGTCTCAGGCTGCATCCCAGGTGCCAGGCCTTGTGCCCAGACCTCCACAGCAGATCTGCTGCCTGCAGCGTGCCCAGCCAGCAAGCCCTGTTCCTACCAGTGATTCCTGACCAGTGATGAAACCAAGGGCTGGGGGACAAGTTACCCCACAAAGCAGGTCTTGGGCAGAGCCCTACTGGATCCTGCTGTTCTACTTTCCAGATCTTTGCCCACAACCTGTGGAACCACTGCCTCTTTCCAACCCAGATGCTAACGGGAGGGCGGCTCCTGCCACACTGGCCAGGCTGGGCCCAGCTTACCCTGGACAGTGAGGACGAAGGTCCGTGTAGCCTCCCCAGCGGCACTGCTGGCTTTACAGCTGTATGAACCTCTGTCCGACACCTGGGACGGGGAGGGCATGTCGTGATGGAGTGCATGGAGCTGGGGTGAGGGCTCCCCTAAAACATCCAGGTCCCACAGGCTTCAGGACAGGGACTCCCCAAATCTACTGGTTCTTCTCAGGGAGCCAGATGGAGACAGGGCCTTCTGGCCTTTCTCAAGAGCCCCATGAAGGAGGAGAGTCCGGCAAGTGAGTGCACAGAGTCCTCCAACAGAACCGCCAAGCTGGGACCAGGCCCCTCTCTGGGATGGAGCTGGGCCAGCAGACAAGGGCAAGGGGGGTTTCTGGATGAAGGCAAATACTCATGCAACCAACTCTTGACAGTGCATGACCCACGCCAGAGAGGGAGGGAGGACAACAGACTCTCAAGAGCCACAGATGCAGAGAAAGTGTCGAGATCTAGGAGACAAGTGCGCAGCGAGAAGGGAACCGGATCTGTGCAGGTCACCGTGAGCATAGGCCAGACTCTAGCTCCAGGAGCCCACGCGCCTCCTGGGTTTCCACCCAGAGGCCACGCACCTGCCACCTCCTCCCCAGGCCTTCACCCCTCCACCCATGGCTACCCACCTGGGACGCCAGGATCTCCAGCCTCTGTGTGCCCTGCAGAGCCTGGACCCGTAGTGCCAGGGCTAGGGGCTGCTGGTCCTTGTACCAGGTCAGGACCGGCTCTGGGAGCGAGTTTGTCTCACAGCTCAGGACTGCTTTGTCCCCGGCCCGAACCACGATCGCCTCCTGGGGGCCGTCAGGAGCCTGCCTGAAGGTGGGGGGGACTGGAGACACAAGGCACCCCCGTGACTCACTGCAGCATCCTGGGTCCCACCATGCCCCCCGCCACGGCCAACACCCACGGGGCCCCACAGGGTCCCACTGTGAACCTGATCCTGAGAAAGAGACCAGGCCAATCTTTCACCTTCTCTGGATCTCAGCGTCCTAGACAGGGAGCTCCTGGGCTCCCTCTTGCAAGGGGCTGCCTCCAGCTGGGTCTCCCTGGGCCCTGGCTGCCCTGTCACTCTGGATAATGGACATAGGGTCCCCCTCCCCCACTCTGACCGTAGCACCTGGCATGAGGGTGGGGTGAGCACACGCATGAATGAACAGCTCAGAACTTCAGAGACTTCTGTGAGCCCTGGCTGGGGACTTGGGGACTCTAACGACTATGCTGAGAATCTGACAATGTGAGCTTGGAAGGAGAGACCCTTCCCGGACCTGGCACTTGGGGCTCATCTCGTTGCTTCCTCTTCTCAATTTAACCATCATCCAAGTTTCTCATGAGCCACACATGGGCCAATGACTGCACAGACTGCCATCAGGTGGCAGGTGGGAAAGCTAGGGCTCAGAAGGGCACAGCGACTTGCCCAGGGTTCCCGAACTCAGCTCCCAGCCAGAGCATGTCCAGCTCCCCAGCGACACCATCCCTTTTGGGGCAGAGGGCGAGGGGTGTCCCACCTCACTCAGAGGCAGTCTCCCCGGCCTCCCCTCTGCAGCCCAACGGAGCGGCGCACTGCAATGGGACAGCACGTACCCAGCACGCGGAGCTGCACCACTCTCTCGTCGCGGCCGGCTGCGTTGAGGGCCTCGCACAGGTAGGTCCCGGAGTCTGAGGGCTGCACCCGGGGCAGCTGCAGCGTGTGGGTGCCTGCGGGGAGCCAACCCCTCACACCAGCCCCAGACTCCACCGGGACCCTTCCCTGACACACAGCCTGCCCCAGGTCTAGGGAAGCAGCTGGGCTGTCCACAAGACTCAGTTTACCCACCAGGCAGGAGGAAAACCTCTTTGCCCAGGGCAAGGGCCTCATTGTCCTTGTACCACGTGACCTCAGGGCTTGGGTGAGCAAGGGCTTCGCAGGGCAGGGAGACGCTGCTGTTGAGGATGGCGGTGACCTGCTCCAAGTTCTGGCCCACGATTTGTGGTGGCACTGCCCCCACAGCCACAGGGATGAGGAAAGACATGAGGATAGATGCTGTGAGGGATGGACTTTCAGGGCTGAGACCCAAAGGGTGAAGAGCCCTTCAAATAGCCCGGACGGAATCCCTCCCCATGAACACACAGGGGCTGGGACCAGAGAGGGCCGGCCACTGTCCCAGGGCTGCACAACAGCCAGGCCAGACCAAAATGGCAGTCCAGGCTTGAGTCTGTGACTTCGAGCACTCAGCACTGTCCCCTACCCAAGGCCACAGATGTCCCCACACCTGTGCCCCGAAGCTGCTGAGACTGAGATAGACTCAGGGTGCTAAGGCTCCCCCTTGACCCATATTCTGATTGTTCCATGGCTCTTTGGGAAAGAGCCACCCTGGAAAAGTGCTCAACAGTGGGGGCTGGGGCCTGGGAAATGCTATTTCCAGTGTTGCTTACAAGCACGGGGTTTGGCCCAATAGTGATCAGGCTCCCCCAAATGCTCTCTGTCCCAGGTTGCTGCTGGGAGCAGGCTGGGACCCTGAACCCCAAGTCCCAGGGCGCCCTGGGGAGGGACGCAGAACGGCAGGGTCACCCCTCGGCCCTCTCACCTTGGACCCTGAGGGTGAATAGCTTCTCTGCAGAGCCTGCCTGGTTCTCAGCCACACACATATAGCTGGCAGCGTCAGCCGCTTCCGCTGTGGACACCTGGGGGAGCCACCCCAAAACTGTCCCTCTGCCCCACACCAGACCTGTGACCCCAGGGAGTTCATGGACAGCAGGAAGAGCCCTGTTAGGACTCACACTGGGGCTTGTGTGACATTGAGAGTGTCATGGGGCTGGGGTCAGGGAGGACCGCTGGGCTCTGCTGGCCTCCAGAGTCCCACGCAGTCCCACGTGTGGATACTAGTGGCTGAGGTGGCGGTCCCTGGTGCCTTATGTGTGGTTAGGGCCTGCTGAGCCACCAAATTCCCAGCATGACTCTGGCCCGCTGAGCTCTGGCCGCAGCACATAGGCTCCCCCTTTGCCAGGTGTCCCCAGAGCTCACAGGGACCGTGCAGCCCGGCTTTTAGGGCTGATGAAGTCACAGCCATAGGTGGAAGTCTCCAGGTGGCCTGGGGACCCCTGCAGCCCCAGGGGCAGTGTGCTCACCTGCAAGACTTGCCCGTCCTCCAGAACCTGCAGTCTCGGGCTTGGGGACAAAGGCAGCCCATTCTGCAGCCAGGACAAGGTGGGCACTGGGTTGCCCAGGGCCGGGCAATGTAGGCTGACAGAGCTGCTGGCGTTGACGGTCACCTCTTCCACCAACTCCTCGGTGTCACCCAGGATCACCGGCGGGGCTGGGGAGGGGCCAGACGGGTGAGGAGTGGTGCTGGGTGCCAGGCACTGGCTGGGGCTCTGCACTCTGCTCACCAAGCCCTCCCGGTCTGGCTGCATCCAAGGAACCCACAGCACAGACTGGACTGTGGCTTCTCACGGTCACACTGCCAGGAAGGGACCAACTGGAATGTGAGCCGGTGCTGCCGGCTGCAGAGCCCAAGCACACACCCCACCGGGGACCCCCTGGGTCTGGGGGGCTGAATGCTTGGCTGGGCCCCTTCAGAGGGGTTACCAGGCTCCCAGGGCCACTCACTCAGCACCAGCAGCTCGTAGTGCAGCCAGTCTTCGCCCACTTCATTGGAAGCTTTGCATGAGTACCTCCCAGCATCCTCTGCCCGCACCAGGGGCAGCTGTAGGACCCTGCCGCCTGCAGGCACAGGACAGAGACCCAGGCTCAGGGGAGCACATCCATCCCCACTACAGAGTGAGACGCATTGCCTTTCCTGCTCATCTGTGAAACAGCACGTTGACCCACCCTGCCCATCTGTGGGTAACAAGAGAGCCAAGCCCACTGAGCTGCCAGCTCACTGTGTACCAGGCTCCTGGCACAGTGGCTCTGTGGATGCATCCTACAGATAGGGAAACCGAGGCTTTCCCTGGGACCAGCAGGACAGTGGTAGGTATGGACTCTGACATCCAAGAAGGCTCCTAAGCCTACAGCCATCAGAGGCTTGTCACATAGGACCTTCTGTGACCCAGAGCCAGGCAGGGACTGGAGTCGGCCTCTGGCTGATGCTGGGTTAGGCTACCATGTCCTCAGGGCCCAAATGTGAATGGCTTGACCAAGGTAGAACTGGGGGTTTGTGGCCTGCAGCGGTGGGGGACAGTGGCTGGGAGCAAGAGGCTGTGCCTGGGTTGGAGCCTGCCGAAGTTTGAGCTTCATCGCTGGTCAGGTCAGACCTCAGCTCAGCTGGTAATCACAGCCACAGTGTGCTTAGGATCGGGGGCCTATGGCCAGGGTCAGAGCTGATGGAGGCTGGGAGGTCACTGTCAATGGCTGCACAGCACTGGAGTGGCAGGTGGGGTGAATGGCCTGATTGATGGCTGGGGTTAACCCAGGGACAGGGTCCGTGCTATGGATCTGCACATGGCTGAGCCCCCTGGAAGTAGGTCATAGATAGAGGAAGATGTCATCCTAGAATGGCAGACAGAAACCAACAGCTGTGCAACCTCTTTCTTTTACAGGTGCCAAAGCACCAGGTGTGGTCTGACTTTACTTTTTGGGAGTCCAAGGTCCCTTTTCTGTAGCACTGTGCTCCAGACCTGGCAGGACACGGTCCACATGCTAAGCCGGATCCACAAAGACCTCCTCCGTGGCTCCAAACCACCAGCCCCAGTTGGCACCTGGCCCACAGGGAGACAGGAGCCTGTGGGAAGGCCAAGAATTTCTAACCCTTCCTCCGGAGCCTCGGAATTCAAGATGACACAGCAGGTAGCCCTCAAGTGCCCTCTTACCTTGCAGCACGGAGACCGTGTCAGTGTCTGAGAGGGGCTGCTCCTCCCTGTACCAGGTGAGCTCCGGTGGGGGGATGGCGTTGGTGTCGCAGTACAGGTAGGCCGAGTTGTTCTCCACCACCTCTCGATATTCTATCACCTCACCCCGGGCCTCCTCCTCTTGGGACAGAGGCTCAAAGGCAGCACTGGGATCATCCATTTTCTGGAACATGGGGGGCACTGGGGGGGGGGGGACAGCGCCATGAGGAGACACAGCCAGAGCGCCCCTCTGCCCTCCAGAGCCTGGCCGGCACGGGAGGCCCATGATTCTACAAGGGAGTAGTTCCTTCCGGTCAAGGAACCGTTAAATCCTTGCACCGTGTGCTTACTGAGCAGCTGCTAGTGCATGCCGGGGCTAGGAGAAGCTTGCTCCTCAGAGCCCCCCTGGAACAGCACCAAAGCTTCCTTCAAACTTGGAGGAACTTTTCAGGGTGGGAAGCTGTGATCTGCAATGCTTATCAGAGTACAGAGGCACAAAATCACCAACTTCTACAGCCGGAAGGGGTCGCCTTTGATCACCTACTACAGGTCGGAGAGGACAGTGACACCCCTTAGGTCCTTCAGACTGTGAATGACAGAGCCAGGCAGACTCTGGCCCAGGGGCACCAGCAACAGAAAGGCTGCTCCTCCCGCTCAGTCACGTCTGAGCCACGCAGCAAATGGCATCAACTTCCTGAGGCAAGACTTGAGGGAAAACATCTCCTTCCCTGTCTTGTGGGCTCCCCCCATCTCCCCTGTAACTGTCACTCTGATTCTGGTGCAGATAATATTAACAAAGTTTATGACTCTGCTCTTTTACCATTTGTAAGACATTGTCTTCTTTCAAGGCAATGCAATAAGACTGCCCTCATCCTGTTCCAGTAAACTCACTTGCTACATCACTAGAAAAACCACCCCTTCGACAAAATGTAAACAGAATAAAATGTAAATGTAACAGCTGGAACTACTCTTTGCTCAACACTGAGCTGTTCAGAACACAGACTGCTGAGCCGATGTGTACACCTTAAATAAGTCCTCCTGACCCCCTCTGGTTTCTCCTGTCACTTGGAATTCTGCGACATTTCCAGTGACCACAAAGGGACTGGTGACAACACAGTCACTGCCTCCTTGCCTGAAGCCCTGAGAGGGGCCCAAGCCGTGGAATCAGCGCCCCCACAGGCCGGAAGCCCTCCCCTCTGCCAGCGTCCTGGGTGTCAGGACAGTTCTGAAACAACAGTGCGCTGCAGGACCCCACAGAGCTCCCGGGGAGCCTGCCCCGCGGGCGATGGAGGGGAAGCCGACCACTTCCCAGGGGCACTGCGTGGCCTGCCCCAGATTAAACGGGGTTGCACCAGCACCAAAGCAGGCGTGGTCTGCAGTGAGAATCGGTTTGTAGGGGTGCTAGGGTCTGGGAGTGGCCCACCACGGGAGAGGCTCAGGGAGGGTCCCGAGTGACTCAGAGGAAACCTACCACCCCAAGTGAATGCAGGGTGGACCACGGCAGGAGGCGCTCTCCAAAAACTCAAAGGCCAGGCTCACAACGAGAGAGACTGGCAAAGTGGGTGAGACAGGTAGTCAGGCCCAGGTGGATCGAGCAGCTGGACTCGGGGCGCTGGGAGCTCGGAAGGGGTCCGCGGAGAGAGAGGCTTGCAAACCCAGACCCAAGTGGACACTTCCGGGCGAGGGGAGGGTTATGAGTGCATGTGAAAGAATGGAGGGGAGCGTGCGATCGAAGGTCACCTGAGCTCACGCGTGACTGGAGAGGAAGGAGTTCTAATCGGTCTAAAAACAAGAGTAACAGAGAGTGATTTATACTATAAAGGGCAAAGGCACGAGAAAGCTGCTTCGTTTTAGTGTTCCGAGACATATAGGCGGGATGCCACAGACAAGCTGATTAGATAGAAACACCCTGTGAAATGGGATGACAGCCACCAGCCGGGATGGGACGGACCTAAACCGAAAGAACACCCGGCTTCAGCTGGCCAGCAGTCAGGCTAAGGCACGGGCGCAAGGTGGAAAGGCAGACCCGGGTGCACCTGCCAAGGTTAAAAAGACAAAACAAAGATCATCCTTTCATTTCAAAGTGCTAGAAAGTGTGGAACAAGGCAACACGAGGGACACTCCTGGCATTGGGAGCCCCCAGGTCAGTGCCCGCTCAGCATCACCAGCTGGGCGCAGCCTGCAGGTGTCAAAAACCGGCCGAGGGCTGAAGGGTCTGCCGGATAGAAAAGTTTCACAGGAGGAATCAAATTACAAAGTTTAGCTCATTGATAAATGTCTTTTTGGTTTCCAGTTTGAGTTGATGTTCTTGTTTAAAAGGGTATGCCTAAAGCATTTCTTATACATCACAAATTTTTCAATTGTAGTGCTAGAGTTAATTCAACCTCTGCTCTGCTACCTATTGATAAAAGCCTGAATTCAAGGTGACTTCAAAGTCTGTTGGCAGCCTGTCAAATTTAAAATGTAACAATCTGAGAATTTTTTAAAAAGAAAAAAAAAAAAAAACACTTTAAATCCAAGCAGCTGCAGCCAAGTTTGTTATAAAAGAGTGACAGTAAATGGGCTGGAGCAAAATACTTAAAAGGCTATAAGTACCAAAAATTATACTTTTGTCCTGTTAAATAAAAAGAGAGATGACAAGCCTGAAAAGTTTACAGATGCTGACAAAAAAGCAGATGGAAGTAATTTATCAAAGATACATATGTTTGTTGGTTTGGTGGAAACCCACGTTGTACCTTGCAAAAGCTACTGTTGCTCGAAAGACCCCAAAATGTGTGTGATCGCTGCTTCGCTCTAAGCTGAGCCAGGAGCCCCTTCCTGACGGAGGAAGTACTTCTGAGCTGGAGGAATCTTACAGGCTGTCCCCTCAGAGACCCACATGTTGCTGGAAGGGGCCCGACAGATAAGATACGCGATGACATTTGTCTCTGTGATAGAAGCCTCACCTTCTGCCTCTGGAACCTCAGCCCGGAAGACAAAGAACAAAAGACGAAGAAAGCTAACATTCGTTTGTAATGTTATACAACCACAGAAGCACATATAAACAAAGGGGCTCCTAAAATATTTTTAAAAAGATTTTACAACTCCTATGCTCTACGGTCCCCCAAGAAGGTAGCTGTCATGAACTGCAGGGAGCACCAAAAGACCAGAATATTCAAAAAAGAAAACAGATGCCCTGGCAATCCCCAAAACGGGGTCCCTGGCTATGCCACTCACTCCAGAAATACCCCTGCCGGATGCCCTGAATTATTCATCAAGAGAAAGAGCCTGGTTTGCCCAGGAAGCTGGAAAACATACAAAAGGAAGTTGATAAAAGTTCTCTAACAGAAAGTTGGCTCTCCTTGAGCTGCTGGCCCCCAGGTTTGTAAGACAAGCCCATCAAAGGTCATGTACAGAAAAACATCCCGGAGACAATATCGAGGGCCAGTTCCATCGTCACCACACCACCCACAGCCCTCACTGGACAGCCTGTGGACAGCGCCTGACCTGCACAAAGATCAACCCCAGACGGACTCATCTAGCCCCTGAGGACCCGGGAAACCAGAGCTGCCCCACACTAAAGCCTTCTTAGGGATTCGTTAAATTGTGACTGTCAACAAAAGATTCTGTCCACAGAGCTCTAAATAAGTAAGCAATAAACAAATATGTGAACCAGATATTCAAACAATTATTTTAAAAAATATTGTCCAAAAACCCAACTGAGATGAGACCAAGTGCTACCCACGGTCCTCCTCGGAGTCCAGTGCGCCCCCACCAAACACATCAGGAATCATCCCTACGAAATTTATTCAGCCAGCCACCCCCAACATAGGTCAAATGAAAGAGTCTATAAACTAGAAAAAATGTCCCTTAAAAAATAAATACAGGCTTTAAAAATAGTCCTGCAAGATAGCCACAGCTGAGTACAAGAAAAATACACATAATCTTAACAGGTCCAGTCCTCCCATTCAAACCTAGGGACTATGTTTGGATCCAAAAACAAAACAAAAATAAAATAAAATAAAATGCAACCACCCTGGAACCCACACGGAATGGGCCTCCTTCTATAATCTTGTTTATTTTTGTTGTAAAACAACAGGAACCGTGTCTTAGATCTACCACCGCCACTAAAGGCAGCTACTCCAGAAAAAAACACAGCAGCCAGCAGGACCCAGAACACGCGAGCAGCTGAACCCGCCTCCAGATCAGGCCACCAGCAGAGCCTACTGCATTCTTGATAGAGGGTTTGCCAGAGGGCTCCAGAGCGCCGGGCTTGGTGCTCTGCTGGGCCCAGCCAGGCTCAGTCCTGTGACTGTCCCAGGGCCCTTCCCCTGAGGCCCACTCCCACCCGGGGGTGGAGATGCGTGGGAAAGGGCTGCGTGGGCGCCTGACCACAGCTCTGCCATCAGCTCCCCCTGTCGGCCGCACCGGTGACACGCACCCTGAATGAGCACGTTGAAGTCCTGGTCGTCTTCTCCAGCCACGTTGGTGGCCACGCACAGGTACCGCCCGGAGTCGGAGACCTGTGTGGGCTGGATCTGGAGCAGGCGGCCCTCGCCCAGGATGCGCAGGCGCGGGCCAGGGCTCACAGGCTGGGGCAGGAGACGGGCAGAACAAGGGGGACTGTCAGAAACCGGCAAGAAGTACCAGGATGAGCACGCACATTTTAATATATTTTATAAAACACAGTCTAAAGTCACAGGAACATCTTGGTTTTGTAAAAACAGATCTGTATTAGCCTAAAGACTGGAAGGAACAGGGGAAAAATAGCGGCATTCAGCACTTGCCAGACCCGTCCCCTATAGAAATTTGGATAAAATAGCAAGGCTGAGCTGTATGTAATAGGACAGGCGTGTAATCCCGGCAATCTGGGAAGCTGGGGCAAGAAGACTGAACCTTTAAGACCAGCCTGGGAAACTCAGCCACTTAGTGAGAACTCGTTTCAAAATAAAATAAATTTAAAAATAAAAAAGGGCAGGGCCGGGGAGTTAGCTCAGTGGTTCTGGCGCCTGTCTTGCAAGCACAAGGACCGGGGTTCAATTCCCGGTAACCGCATACCATACTGGGCATGGAGACTCACCCCAGCAGCAACCAGTACCACACACCACAGTGCCGGGCGTGGTGGCTCACGCCTGTCATCCCAGCACTCGGGAGGCAGAGGCAGGAGGATTGCTGTGATGTGAGTTTGAGGCTGAGCTCAGGGCCAGCCTGAACCACAAAGCGAGACTCTGTCTCAATAAATAAATAAATAAATACAAATAAAAAGGGCATGGGACGTAGCTCAGTATAAATGCCCTGGGGCTCCATCCCCAGTGCTGCAAAAATACATTTTAAAAAATTAAATTAAAATAAACAGATAAGAAATAAAGGCAGGATGGATCCAGCCAGCTGTGAGCAGATGTTCTCTGGTCTCCCTTTTCTGGAGTGTTTCACAGACCCAAGGGGACAGCCTGAGGGGACCGCCTGCCAGGTCCCCAGCTCACCTGTCCATCCTTGTACCAGTGGATGGCGGGCGGGGGCGAGCCCCAGCACTCACACTCCAAGGTCAGGGTGCTGTTGACCTTGGTCTTCACCTCCTTCACGCCCAGCTCGCCCATCGAGTCATCTTTGGAGATGGAAGGGGGGACTGGAAAAATCACAGGGGTTTGAGGAGCTGCTGGACCCCGGGGACAGCCGTAGAGTGGGGTGCTGGCCCCTGAGGGTGGAGGAGTGGGTCAGGCTGCTCACTTAGGAGGCAAGGCATTTGTCTGTGATGGCTAGAGACAGGGCGGGCCTGAGGCAGGGGCCTCCTCCGAGGCCATTCTTGGGGTCCAGGTCTCAGGACGAGGACCCCGCAGGAGGAAGCCAGGCCTGGAGTCCTAACACACACCCGGGCTGCAGTGGGGAATGACAGAGCCGGCTGCAGTTGGCCGGTGGCTCCCAAGGACAGCGGGAGGTGCCTTGGGATGCCCCACCCGGCTGGTGCCAGCCCCGACTCACTGAGTACTTCCACATGGTAGTTCCTCGTGGCCTCCCCCAGCTCATTGGTGACCAGGCAGGTGTACTGGCCGGCGTCCTCCCTCTGTGCATTCAGGATCTGCAGCCCGCGGGTGCCTGCTCGGGGTCGGCACCACAGCCACCGTGAGCTCTGGCTCACCCAGCCTGACAGGTGGCACCCGTGCCCTCCGTCCCTGCCAGAGGACACCACCTGGGAGCAGCTGGATGTTCTTGGATGCCTCGAAAGGGATCCCATCCTTCATCCAGGTGATGTTGGGGGCAGGGAAGGCCAGAGCCTCGCAGATCAGAGAGATGGGGTTGTTGATGGTCACGGTCACCTCCTCGCCGGCACTGTCCTCAGTCGCTCCCAGGATGCTGGGCAGCACTGTGGGGGTGGGAAGGCACTCACATAGGTCCACGGACCTGGGCTCAGAACAGCCTCGAGCCCTGCTGCTTCGCTGCATGCCGCAGCAGCCTCCTTGCACAAGTGGGAAACTGAAGCTCAGAGGAGTCTACTCGGAGCAGCTGGCCTGGCTACCCAGAGCCCAGCATTCCTACTGCTGATTAGCGCACACAAGAAAGACGGACAACAACACCTCAGCACCTGGCTTATCTATGAAGTTAACAGTCTGTCTCTGTTCCATCCGTGTTTCCGGTTCGCACCCCTCCCTGAGCTGGGGGAAGGGACAGGGGTCTTTTCCCTGCTGGGCGGAGAGACCTTGCTCATATTGATCCTAAAGTATTTTAGAAGCGGAGGTCACCAAGCCCTCTCGCTTGGTCCGTCCTGTTTCTCCTGTCGAATGAGACGGCATGTGGCACACCATCCTTGGGGGGTGATGCCCTGGGCGTGAGCCACACCCTCAGCCTCAGAGCTTCCTCAGGGACAAGGGACAGACTCATCTGCCACCTCCCAAGTTCCTCATGAAGAATTAATCAGAGGCACCGCTGCAGCCGCCGTTGTTACTGCTGTCGTTATTGACCTGAGAGAAGGAAGAGGGGCAGGGGTGACCAAGGACCGGGGTGGCCAGGTGACACCCGGAGCTCACCCAGCACGCTGAGCTGGAAGTGTTTGGTCTTTGCCCCCGCAGCGTTGGCGGCCATGCAGGAGTAGTGGCCGGCATGGGACAGGTTGGCCTGGGACACCCACAGGCGAGCCCCATCCGGGGAGAGGTGGTGGGCGCCTCCGCCAGCCAGGGGCCAGCCGTCTTTGAACCAGGTGACGTTGGGCTGTGGGTGGCCTGAGGGAGAGACCAGAGGTCGGGGCTGTCCACAGCCAGGACGGACAGGGAGCGTGGAGACGCCAGCTCAGTTCGGAAGCCCAGGATATGCAGCAGGAGCAGAAGGGATGGAGGTCCGCCCGGCCCCTTCCCTGGGCTCTGCTCACCTTTCCCCACTGGGAAGCAGGAGGCGGCTCAGTAGACAGCAAAACGCAGCCACAAGCCACGCCTTCCATGTTCTTCTTTTTTTTTAGGTTTTTTTTTTGAGACAGGGTCTCGCTTTGTGGTTCAGGCTGGCCCTGAGCTCAGCCTCCAACTCACATCACAGCAATCTTCCTGCCTCTGCCTCCCGAGTGCTGGGATTACAGGTGTGAGCCACCACGCCCGGCACTGTGGTATGTGGTACTGATTGCTGCTGGCATGAGTCTCCACGCCCAGTATCGTTATGTGGTTACCGAGGGATTGAACCCGGGCCGTTGCGCTTGCAAGACAGGCGCCGGAACCACTGAGCTATCTCCCCGGCCCACTCCTTCCATGTTCTTATCACTAACTCATCGCTCTCTGTCCCCCACCCACCCATCCACCTTCCTACCCAATCATGGGCCCATTCAGCTACCCACCCATCCCTCTACCCTTTCACCCACCCAAACATCCATCCATCTATCTTCCGACTCACTTTCCTGGCTGTCCATCTATCCAGCCAACTATCTATCTGTTCATGTATCTGTTCTCCTGTTTTCCCATCCGTGCATAGGTACACAGAGTCATCCATTTTCCTAGTCACTCCCCTGCCTGTCTGCCTACCCGGCCAACCTTCTGTCTACCTTTCCACCACCGCCCCTCATCCTGGAAGCATTAGTGGCCGCCTACTCTGCTGGGCACAGGGGAACCACAGAGACAAGAAGCTGGTTCCTCCAGGTTCTCAGCTGGTGCCAGTTCATGTCCCACTACTCAGGCAGGGCGGGCACCCCTGGCCTCAGGGCCTGGCCAAGGGCTCAGTGTCAGCGCTAGAAGCTGAGGCATGCAGCCAGGAAGGAGCAGGAAGGGCATGCGGGAGGGGCGCGTCCGCTCAGCGATGCCCCGGGGTCCTCACCTGTGACATTGCAGGTCAGCTGGGCGGTCTGTCCCTCGGGCACCCGGACCACCTCCTCCAGGTCCTCACTCTCGACAGAGGGAGGAACTACGAGAAGCAGAAGACACCAGCTCCAAGCCAGGGCAAGCGGCTCGGGGGGCACAGCCACAGAGCAGGAAACCAAGAGCCCAGGGCTGCTCGTCTGTGCCCTGTGCCTCAGTTTCTCCATGCCCTGGCACCTGCTTCCATGAGCGGTGGGTTTAATGACTATTTCCTGCTGGCTGCGGAAGATCCCAGTGCCTTTTGGACAAGTTCTTAAAATATGTCCCCTTCTACAGTGTCAGTCCTGCCGCCTCGGGGGTGTGCCATGGGGGCCTTGGAGCAGATATTTTGTACAAAGCCAAGTGCAAGGCTGGGCCTCTTCCCCTTCTCTGCCTTGGCCCAAAAGCTCCCAGGCAAAGGATTCTGGGGCTCCCAGGGGGATGGGCTGCCACGTACCCAGGACTTCCACGCTGAAGTTCCTCCGTGCCTCCCCCGCCTCGTTGCTGGCCAGGCACGAGTAGAGACCTCGGTCCTGCTCCTGAGCCTGGGTCACCCTCAGCATCCAGCCGCCTGGGAAGGGAGGACGTGGGCCTCGGTTTCCCCATCACAGATTGATCACATGGGGAAGATGAATAAGCAGAGGAGATAAGACTGGCACTTAGACCGGCTTAGACACTTAGACAGGCTTCCCAAAGTCTGCTACGAGGCTGAGAGAACCACTCCTGGCTGCAGGACTTGTCAGAACCTTGACTATGAAGAAATGTCCAGCAGCAGGGGAGCAGAGAAGGAACTTACTTAAATCTCCCCATCACAGAGGGTACTTCTTCTGAGCAGCGTTTTGGGACTCAGGGTCAGAGGTCACAACCTAATTCCCAGGACACAACTTAGCTGATACCATACCTGCCAACAGGTAGGTGTCCTCCCCAGGGTAGATGGGCTCCTCCTCCCGGAACCAGCGCACTTCCGGGGGTGGGACCCCGGTGGCTTCACAGAGCAGCGTCAGGGAGCCGTGCAAGGCAGTGGTGACATTGGTCAGAGGGTCTGCGTCTCCCAGGAGCACAGGGGGCACTGTGTAGAGAGCAGCTGCTCAGGACCTACCCTCCCCAGGCAATGCCATGGTCTGAGACGTCTGGTCCTACCATGGGGGCTGGGCAGGCTCAGGCCCCCAGGCCTGATCAGAGGGTGATGTCCCTAATCCAACTCGCCACCTTGCCCCTCCCGGCCTGGGCAAACAGAAGGTGCCCAGCCAGGGACTAGGATGAACAGGCTGTCCCTGCTGCCCACCTGGCTCCTCCTCCTGTCACCTCAGCGGTGGCCTAACTCCTGTCAGCCTTTCTGTGTCAGCACCTCCTCCCAAGGTGGCCCTCACCTCCTGCCAGAGCCCCCAGGACTCCTCAGCCTCTTAGGCCCCTGAGTTCCCTTCACACTGACCTGGCCACAAGGAAGCTTCAGACAGAGGAGGGGAGAGGCGGAGGCAGGGGAGGGAGGGAGGGAGGGAGGGGAGACAGAAGAATACAGAAAGAAGGGGCCAGGGATTTAGCTCAGTGGTTTCGGCGGCTGCCTGGCAAGCACAAGGTCCTGAGTTCGGTCCCCGGTAACCACATACCACAATGCCAGGCATGGTGGCTCAGTGCACCAGCAATCAGTACCACATACCACAGTGCCGGGCGTGGTGGCTCACGCCTGTCATCCCAGCACTCGGGAGGCAGAGGCAGGAGGATTGCTGTGAGTTCAAGGTTCGCCTGCACTACACAGTGAGCTCAGGGCCAGCCTGAACTACAAAGCAAGACCCTGTCTCACCAAAAAAAAAAAGAAGAAGAAAGGAAGAAAAGAAATAGAGGGAAGGAAGGAAAGGAGGGAGGGAGAAGAGGGGAAGAGGAAGTGGGTTAGGACGACGAAGGCTATTGGTGCTGGCCCTGGTGTGGGAGCAGGATTGGTGGCCCCAGCGGCAGCCGCAGACACCTGGCCCCAGAGAGGCCCAGGCCCGAGAGTGTCGCCAGCCTCACCCAGCACGGACAGCGCGAACCTCCTCTCTGCTCGGCCCGCCACGCTCTCAGCCACGCAGCTGTAAGGCCCGGCATGGGCTGTCTGTGCTCGCTCCACCTGCAGGCTCCGGCCCTGGTTCTGCAGCCGCAGGCCGGGCACGGGCCCCACGGGCTGCCTGTCCCGCTCCCATGTCACCACTGGCGGTGGCCTTCCAGCAGCGTCACAGCTCAGAGTGGCCTCCCCGCCCTGCAGCACTGATACATGTGTGAGGGGCTCCTGCAGCCCGGCGATCTGGGGAGGGACTGTGGGGAGACGTGTCAGGGAAGGCGCTGGGCCTCCACACCCTGGGCACTCCCGGCTGTGGAGCTCGGCCAGGGCACCTCGCCCTCTGCCCCACCTGTCCCCAGGTCCCACGGGCTGACTCGGCCAGCACCCAGGGGCAGCTCACCATGCACCTCCAGCCGCTGGGCCTGGCTGCTGCGCCCAGCCAAGTTGCTGCACTCGCACGTGTAGTTGCCCTCCTGCGCCGGCCGTGCCCGCCCCAGGTACAGCAGTCGCCCCACCGCCGATACCTGCTCCTCGTTGGGCCCCTCCTTGGGCAGCGGCTGACCTGTGGGGAGAGAGAGGAGCCCCCATCCAGGGTGCAGCAGGGACACACAGTCCCTCCTCCCAGACTGTCCTCCCAGCCACCTCTCCCAGCTCCTGCTCCTGCTGGGCACCTTCCCTGAGGCAGAGCGGTCCTCCCAGCCCACTGCCCACATTCTGCCGTCGGAACGCGCCTGCCGGGGAGGGGCGAGCCCTGGGGTGCCTTTGGAGACACCAGGAGCTCTGGGCTGAGACAAGGGCATCTCTCTGGCACCCAGTAGTTATCTGGAGATTCACTCCCCAAACCCCAGGTCCCCCACTTCTGCTCCGGAGCCCATTTGCCTCAGTGACACTGCTGCACCCTCCTGCCAAACCTCGACCCTCCCTCTCAGTTCCCCTGTCGTGTGGGTCAGCCCGTGCCACCTCTGCCTAGACCTGGGAGTGCCTGCTCACTGGCAGGATAAAAGCCAGCATCCGATGACAACCCGTAGCCCAGCTCCGCTGTGCTGGTGACCATCCGCTTATCCCCTTTCTGGCTCTGCTCCAGCCCTTTCTCCGCTGTCCTGGAAGCATGAGTGGCTCATTCCTGCCCCAGGGCCTTTGCACCTAAAACTACCTAGGCCTGAGAGATTTTCTCTGCAACATCCGCAGCTTTCTCTCTTCCTTTCTTCGAGTGTGCATCATCTGACATCCAGGGCCACCTGATTTAAATTCCCAAGCTCTGCTCTGCACGTTCTGTCCCCCCCCCCCGGCTTTACCTGTCACCACAGCTCTTAGCACCTAAGTTACCAGGTCACTTGCTCACTTTCCATCCCTGACTCCCCAGCCTTAATGGGTCTGTTTTGTCCCCAGCTCTGTTCCCAGAGCTGAGAACAGACCTGACAGGGACAGGATCTCAGCAGATGTGGGTCCAGCACATCCCAGTGTTGACCGATTTTGGACCAGGCACCGGACTTGGAATTTAGTAGTGGCCAAGACAGTGACAGAACAGAGGAACCGAGGGGGCCGCACAGGGCGCCATGTCCCTGCCTGGAGGTCCAGGAGGGCCTCTCGGGGGAAGGGACATGTGAAAGCTGCCAGAGCCCCGCTGGCTCTGCAGGGCGCGCAGCAGCCCGTGTGCTGGGCACAGTGGGGACACCCGTCCTACCGTCCTTGCTCCATGTGATTCTGGGGAAGGGGACACCGTGGCACTCGCAGGACAGGCTGGCAGGCTGACCTTCCGTCACAGCCAAGGTGCGGGGCTCCCTCGAGGGGAAGGCTGGAGCCACTGAGACAGAGCACAGAGGGGTAAGCCAGGGGCTGGACGGTAGGGGACAGCGGGGCAGCCCCCCCACCGGCCGCGGGCCGGCCCTGCATGTCTGGAGGGGGGCTGGGTACTCTCACCCCAGACATTCACGTCGAAGTGCTTCTTGGAGCGGCCGGCTTGGTTCAGAGCCTCACAGGTGTAGCGGCCAGCGTCCCCCACCTCCGCCCTGGCCAACTGTGTGGGGAGTGACGCCCATCAGCAAGACAAGCCGATGGCTGGCCCCCTCCAAGGTCCACGTGACCTCAGCTGTGTCACGTGACTGCCCCAAAGACAGTCTGTCATGTGACTGCTCCCTCCTGGAACTCCACAGCCCCCACGTGCACAGAACAGCTCCAGACAGCCGCCTGACCAGCTCTCCCACATCCCCCACGTCTCAGCCTGCTAGTCAGGGTGGCCCAGGGCAGGGAGAGGAAACCGAAAGCATCAGGTCGAGGACAATCCTATCACAAGGTGAGAGGGCCAGGGAGGAGGAGGGCTGGCTCTGGGGCCTGGCAGAAGTTCCCAGGATTCAGTCCTGGGGGTGCATTCATATCCCCTTGGAAGGGCTTGCCCGTCCCACTGAGGTGACCAGAAGGTTGTGAGGTGCTGGGGCACCCCCAGGCCGGCGCACCTCCAGCAGGGCCTTGTCCTCAGACAGGTGGATGCCAGGCCGCAGCCGCAGAGGCCTCCCATCCTTCCGCCAGCTCAGCTCGGGCTGGGGCACAGCATGGCTGCGGCACTCCAGGGTCACAGATGCATTGGCCACAACAGAGACGTTCAGCTCTTCCCCGAGGATGCTGGGGGGCACTGTGGAAGGGGCAGGAGGAGACCCTAAAGTGTGCGGTGGGAAGGCAGGATGAGCCAGCACCAAGGCTGGGCTGGCAACTCTCAGAATCCAGGCAGACTCCAGGGGATGGAAGTCACCACTGGATGGCATGGGAGGTCACCCTGCCTGCCTGCCACATGGTCCTGATTCAGAAGGAAGCCCCTGTGCCAAGTCAGAGCACCATGTCCCCAGGAGCAGGTTGGGGCTCCGAGGGCAGGCAGCTCAGAGCCTCGCTGCATTATAACTGTGTGTGGATCTACAGTATCGAGAATGACCTCAAAATTTTAAATAATATTCTAATTTTTAAAACATTTAGCCAGGCATGGAGCCTTCCTGCAATCCCAGCACTTGGGAAGCTGAGTGCCACAGGAAGATTACCACAAATCCAAGGCCAGCCTGGACCACACAGCAAAACCTTGTCTCAAGACGACAACAAAACTACATGGACAAAAGCAAGTGGCCAGGCCGGGGATTTAGCTCAGTGGTTCCAGCGCCTGCCTTGTAAGCACAAGGGCCCGGGTTCGATCCCTGGTGACCACATAGAGTGCTGAGCATGGAGATTCACACTCACCAGCAGTCAGTACCACACACCACAGTGCCGGGCGTGGTGGCTCATGCCTGTAATCCCAGCACTAGGGAGGCAGAGGCAGGAGGATTGCTGTGATGTGAGTTTGAGGCTGAGCTCAGGGCCAGCCTGAACTACAAAGCAAGACCTTGTCTCAAAAAGAAACAAACAACAACCAAAAAACAAGAGGCCAGTGCAGGCCCAAACCACTCGATCCCCGAGACAGAGCCAGTGGAGCCTGGCCACTAAGAGCAGGGCCCGAGCCAGACTCGGGCTGCGCCCGGGCCCCATCACTAGGGACGTTCTCTGCCACCCCGGGCCGGTTCCTCATGGTGAAGTGAAAGTCCCACCCGGTGAGGGGAGGGCACGCGGGGATGCAGACGGGGATACGGCACAGGCTGCTGTCGCCTCTGCTCTGACCCAAGAAGACAGCTGAGGCTAAGTACCTTCCCTCCTCCTGGGGCTGCACTTCTGGGGTCCCCAGGAGACCCACACGAGGAAAGCGAAAGAGGAGAGCCCTGTGTGCCGTGAACCCCCATGATACCCGAGTGGCCTCTCCAGGTCGCGGAGGCAGGATTTGAACCTTAGGTGCTCAGCACTCAGGGCCAGGGCTGCTAGTCACCCCACATGGCCAGAGCCGTGAAGACCGGGGGTCTCCTGGCTCTGTCTGCTGCCCCCCCATTTCCTGCTCCTCCCCTGACTTTGGGCCACCAGCTGCCCACCTGCCCACTCACTGGGGACATCACCTCCAGGACAGGTCCTGGGATCCGTGTGACCCCATGGGACAGTAGCCACAGTGCTGGGCGGGCAGCTCGTCCCACCAGCCACCCCGGAGCTGCGGGTCGGGACCACGCACCAGACACTCACCGTGCACTTGCAGGGTGACGTTTCGGCGGTCCTCACCCGCAACACTCACAGCCACGCAGGAGTAGCTGCCCGAGTCGGAGGTCCGGGCACTGGCCAAGGCGAGGACCCGGCCCCCAGGGAAGACCTGCGTCCCCAGAGCGAGACTGTATCAGAAAGTCACCTGCACTTTCCCTGTCCTCACAGGCTGGCCTTCTTAGCCAGGCGGTCAGACCCTTAGGGACCTCCACAGGGCAGGGAAGCCAAGAGCTGCGCCCAGACCTCTGCCAGCCAGGGCAGCTCCACCCTCCTCCGACGTGCGCCTCTAGAGTCACTGTCCCTGCAGTGGCCACTGGCCACATGCAGCTAGTGAGCCCTCTCCGTGACGGACCAAACTGGGACAGGTCACACGTATACAGGGCATTATAGAAAACATGGTTAATGGATAAATGTTCACAATTGCCACAGCAAAAGACATGTTACCATGACAGTCCACACAACCTTCTCCATCCCTTCAAACACCTAAGCCTCCCCCGGTCCTGGCCGCCCCTGCAGCAGCTCCGCAGTGCTCTTTCCCGAGTGTCTTTAGCTGTGCTGCTGTGGCTGCCTTGATGTCCTGAATCAGTTCGAAAGTGACCTTCATCTTGACTTTGGGGAGGAGCCTGAGTGACATGGTGTGAGACCCAGCGGCCCAGGTGGAGGAGGACACAGCTTCGTGCTGTGACGAGCCTCGAACTCACAGCAATCCTCCTGCCTCTGCCTCCTGAGTGCTGGGATTACAGGTGTGAGCCACCACGCCCGGCACTGTGGTATGTGATACTGGTTGTTGATGGGCGTGAGTCACCACCTCAGCATTGTCGTACTTGTTTACCAGGGATCAAACTCAGGACCTTGTGCTTGCCAGGCAGGTGCCGGAACCACTGAGCTAAATCCCCAGCCCAATTCACTGTGTTTTTAATCACCCCTTACAAAGACACTCACGGAAGAGGACTCCAGGGTTGCTGCAGAAAGTGGCAAGGACAATGGGATAAGTTTTCAAAGCAAGGGGGAGGATTCTGAGGGGAATTAATGGCAATGTCTTCTACTGTAATACATTTCTAAAATGTAAGCATCCACTGCATCCTATACTTCACTCACTACATAAAATATGCAGCACAGATCAGAGTTAGTGGAAAAACGAGAACGCGAAATGCCTCGCCGATGATCTTTATACTGATCACAGAACGAAGCAACCCCTGCGGATGCATCAGAGTCGCTGGCGAGTTAAAATGGGTTTCAGCATTTGTTTTTATTTATGTTGACGCAGCAATGAGGAAACACTGCACGCACAGATTACTGGCGCGTGTTACCTCGGGCAGGGCGGCTTGGGTTCCCCCGATCCCGAGTCCCAGGGCCTGTCCGCCGCCCCAGCCCCAGCTCGCCCTCCTGGGGCCACCCGGCCCTGCTGACCTGGAGGCCAGGGGTCCCTGCAGAGGACACGGGGTTTCCATCCTTCAGCCATATCAGCGCAGGGCTGGGCGCACCAGACGCGTTGCAGGTCAGCCGGACAGGGGTGCCGAGCAGCACCGGGCCTGGCAGGCTTGGTGACAGAGTGATCCGAGGAGGCACTGGGGGATGGGTGGCAAGGGACTGCAGGTGAGCCGAGGAACATAGCCCACCCCCCAAACGCAGGGACAGCTAGCCGGCCACGCAGTGGGGCTGCAGAGCTCCGGACTGCCCATCTCACCCGGCAGCTCCACCAGACAAGGACGCCACAGTGGGAAAATGGGGCTCACGGGGGCGTGGCCTGCCTGACCCAGCTAGGACGCAGCCCCTGCACGCAGGCCTGGGTCTACAGCAGGGAGTCCTGTGCACGGGGACGGCGTGGGGGCAGCAGGCCTGACTCCCCACTCTCTGTCCTAGCGCGCTACAGGCCTCCAGCCCTCCTTCAATTTCCTGAATTCCCACCTTTCTGCGGATTCAAGGCCTGGAGGGCTCAGCCGTCAGAGGCCGCCTGGAGGCCCAGTGACTGGCACGCAGTGGGCCGCGTCTCCTGGCTCTCACGAGGGCGTGAAATCACACATTGAGTCATGCTCTAATTACTAAATCCTACACTGGACTGAATTCCTCTGGGTCTTTCTTATTCAGGGCTGTGGTGCCAACCTCTCCAGAGAAGTATTCGATAAATGCGGTTGGATATAAAATGCATGGGTGGAGGAAAGGGTGGGTGGATGGGTGGGGAGAGGACCAGTTGGATTAAGGGCCGGATGGCCAGATAGTTGTATGCGTGGATGGAAGAAGGGCCAGCTGGCTCCCCGGATGGATGGATGGACGGGTGGATGGACGGATGGATGAGCAAGTAGAATGATCAAAGGCTCTGAATGGTGGGATGCTTAGATCGACTGGACAGTCAGATGTTTGCACGAGTGAACGGAAGGACGGTTGGCTGGGCCGGTGGATAGGTGGGAAGATAAACGGATAGGGGTAGACGGAGGCTGGAGAGTGCGGGGTGGGTGGACGGGAGGGTAAGTGATGGGTGTGTGAGTAGGGGATGGAGGGATGGACGTGTTAGATGAGTGAGCAGTGCATGGATGTGTGGACAAAGTCATGGACGAGTGGAAGGAAAGACGGTATCTTGGGAAGGGGCCCAGTGGCCCGAGCACTCACCGTTGACCCGGAGGCCGTACTGCAGTTCTGTGCTTCCAGCCACGTTGGAAGCCACACAGCGGTAACTCCCAGCATCAGAGGGCCGGGCTCGCGCAATGTGGAGGCCTCTGCCATCAGCGGACACCGTCACCCCTGTCTGGGTAGAGATGGGCTGGCGGCCTTTGAACCAGGAGATTTCTGGAGAAGACGGCAGAGAGGCAAGGAGTCCCGCTGGGCTTCAGGCACTGCTGGTGCCAGGCCACCTGAGAGAAGCCTCAGGGGGGTCACACTGTTTTCAGACACTAGGGAAGCCAGTTCTTCGGGAAAGGAGTAGGGCAGGGCAAGGAGGAGGTGCCCAGGCCACGGTGGCGGACAGGGAAGCCAGGAGCAAGGTGTGCGTGTGGCTCGGCGGAGGCGTAGGTGGGCCTCCCACGATTACTCTCATACCACCCACGCGCATAGCACATGCCTCACCCGACACCCTGCCTCTCTCAGTAGGGCCGGGAGACCTGTTTCTCGCCCCCAGCTTGGGGCAGTCCTGTGGAGATACAACTGAGCAGAGCTTCCAAGTTGGCCACAGACCCTGGACAAAGCTCTGGGCCTGGCGGTGACCTGGCATATTGCATGTCTGGATAGTTAGATAAATGGGGTTTAGATGGGTAAGTAAACGGGAGACAGGAGAGCCGAGTGAGGCCTGTGCCACCCCCCACATGTCCCTA
Source organism: Petromus typicus (assembly GCA_004026965.1). Lineage (NCBI taxonomy): Eukaryota > Metazoa > Chordata > Mammalia > Rodentia > Petromuridae > Petromus > Petromus typicus. Next base: position 48,659 of record PVIR01002247.1, read on the forward strand.
GAACTCGCTGGGTGGGTTCTGTGGGGCGGCTGGAGAGGGCTTACCTGGAGGAGGCACCCCCGAAGCCAGGCACTCCAGGGTCACAGACGCGTTCTCCATCACCACCTGGTTGATGGGCCCCGGCTCAATGTTGGGGGGCACTAGAAGGAGATAAGGAGACACCCAGCTGTGGGGCAGCAGACATCTCCTACCCTGACCACCTCCAGTACCCCTGGCCAATTCTCCCATGGCCAATAGCAAGATCTTGGGCAAGGGCATAGCCAGGCAGGGATTTGCCCCCCCGGCAAGGACACAAATGGACCAAAACATTAACCCAACAAGGTGGGCAAGGCCTGCCACCTGCCACAGTCAGGAGCCCCTGGGCAGCCGTCTGCATCCTCCGGAGGTGGGCACATACTACAGGTTCAAATCCTCCTCCTGAACCCTGCCCTGGCCTGAGGGTCCTGCGGGGATCGCCGCCACCCCATCTCCCTGCTCATGCCCAGTTCCTCACCCAAGACCTTGACCGCCACGTCCCTCTTGCTCTCCCCAGCCAGGTTGGTGGCTGCACAGGTGTAGATGCCTTCGTCCCTCAGGTCTACCTTCTCGATCTGGGGGAGGAAGGGCCAGAGTGTGAGCCGGGGCCACACGTGCAGGGAGCCACAGAGCCCGAGTCAGGCTTGGGAGGGACAGGCATGGCCAGGCTGCCAGGGACCCCTGGGAAAGCAGGGTGTGGGGAGTTCGGCCAGGCTCCCAGATTCCGGGGCTCTTCCAGTCTCTAGCATGATCCCTCCCTCTGCCCTCCCTCTGACAGTGAAGCCCCCAGAGCTGGAAGAGGCGCAGGTCCTTCTGCTCCCAGGCCATGTCTAGGGCCCACCCCGTGTCTTGGCTGAGAGCTCCGTCTGCCCCCACACATGCCAAAGCTCGGCACAAGACCTGCAGGACTCATAAGAGTAGCTCCTGTGCCCAGCTGCCCCCACCAACCCTGGGGCTCCTAAATGTACCTGCAGGGTCCCCCCTGAGGTTGCCAGGGCCACCCCATCCTTCCACCAGCGGAGGCTTGGAGGAGGCGCTCCTGCTCCTACACATTGGAGGGTCACGGACTGCAGGAAGGAGGCTGTGATGTTCTCACCCCCGACGATGCTGACCGACGGGAGCTCTGTGCAGGGGAGAGGGCGAGGGCCCGGGTCAGGCTAAGGAGGGTACAGGGGGCACCCGGCAATCTGCTGCATGTCTGTGGGTGAAGGGGCGCCATGCTGGGCTCCACTGAAGTCTGGTCTCTAGCTTTGCACACGCTCCCCCCACAAACACCTGGCTTAGACGAAGGAGCTCCAGCAGGGCCGGCAGGGAGCCCTCTCCCTTAGGAGTTCCCCCACCATCCGATCATCACCCACCCACCCCTCCAGCCACCCAGCAACCCTTCCACCTTCCTGTCTCTCTGCCCGTCCGCCATCATCCACCCGCCCGTCACCTATCCATCTGCCCCCACACCCAGGAACATCTACTGTGGCCAGCACAGTCCTAGCCCTGAGCACAGCAGAGAAAGCAGAGCAGGAGGCAGAGCTGACGACCACGCAGGCGACCCCAGTGTGGTGGGCGTCGGCCCAACCTGTCCTCTAGGAGGGGACTGGAGTATTTGAGACTGTGAGGAGTGGAGCGGAAAGGCCGGGTGGAGGGATGAGGCTGGGAGGGCCTGAGGCTAGCCCAGCCCCTCACCCATATCTCTGGGGAACTGGGTCGTGCAGCCAGGGACAGAGACGACCGTGTCCTCCCAGGCCGGCCACTGCCCTGGCTCCCCTTGCCTGGCATCTCCAGCTGCCCCGAGTCCCCGACAGGCTCACCGTGCACAGACACTTCCACCTCGGCCCCTGCGGTGCCTGCGTCGTTGGTGGCCTGGCAGGCGAAGAGGCCCGCATGGCCTGGCTCCACACGGTCAATGCGCAGCGTGGTGCCCTGCGAGGACACCCTCACGCCAGCCAGCTCCTCAGCGGGACGGCCATTCTGCAGCCACCTAGGGTGAGGCCGGAAGTGCTTCCCGGGACAGGCAGGAGGCCTCCCTCCCACTCGGGCCCCCCCCGGCCCCCGCTCCTGGGAACGGGAGCAGATCCCTTCCCACCGCTTGCACTCTGCCCACCCAGCCCTGGCCCTGTGCCCATCCGCACCGGATAACGGGCACTGGCGAGCCCGAGGCCTGGCAAGGGAGCTCTAGGGGTTGTCCCACGATGGTGGTCACTTGGCCCAAGCCTTCAGCCACCAGGAGCTGCGGGGGCACTGTGGGCAGGACGCACAGCTGGTGGCGGAGCCGAGCAAGTCTCCCCACAAGTGGCCAAAGCTGCTCCAGGAGCCACTTGTCTCCTGTTACCCCAGGCTGAGTTGCAAGGGTCCTGCCTGCCATGTCCTATGTGCCCTCCACATGCCACAGGCGGGCACAGAGGACAAGCGGGTGTGTGCCGAGTGTCTGAGGAGCTGGGGCTGTGGGGCAGTGCTCGCGCCAGCGTCAGGGCTGGGGACATTCTTGTTCTGTCTGTGCTGAGATCAGAGCCAAAGCCTCACACCATGAGGTGCTCAGCCCCTGAGCCGCAGCAGCCCTGAGGTCCTCGGCAGACATGCGCTCTGCAGAATGACGCCCCCGCCTGGTGACCTGTCCCCAGGACACAGGAACCTGGACTCTGGGCTTGGGCCCCCTGCTGAGCTCACGCCCTCATTCACACCGTGCAAGACAGGGGCACCAGGGACCTTGCCACACACACCCCCACCTGACCCCACAGGGCACAGACAGGCCTGGTGGAGCTCTGCTTCCCGCCAGCTCACCCTGCACGTCCACGGCGTACTGCAGCACAGCCTCGCCCGCAGGGCTGCTGGCCACGCAGCTGTACAGACCCCTGGACGCCTCCCCTGGGCTCTGCAGCCATAGCGTGCCGTCTGGCTCCAGCCACGTCCCGTTGCTTGTGGCCACAGGCAGCCCCTCATGCTGCCATGACACAGTGGGAGGCGGGAAGCCTCGGGCCACACACTCCAGCGCCAAGGGCCTCCCAGCCACGGCCTGCACTGCGTAGGGCCCTCCACCGGCGCCCTCGATGGTGGGAGAGACTGAGGGAGAGGCAGGGTGTGCTCAGAGCCCCAGCAGCCTCCCCAGACTGTCCCTGCCCTGCTCTGCCTGCAGGAACCCCTGCAAGATACCCCTCTGCCTGAAACCTCCTTGCCCTCCTGCCCTTAGGACCCCCACAGTGCTCTGTCCCCACCACCCAGGCTCACCCCACAGGTGCCCACTTGTCTGGTGTCTCCAGTGTCCACACAGTGGGTCTCCCTGACTGGGGGCTTCTGACTCAGCCAGTGGTGGGCCAAGGGGACAGGGTTGGAGGGCAGAGCTTTCCTCTCACCCTTAGGGGGTGCACCCTGAGAGGCTGCACTAGTAGCACCATTGCTGGGGGACCAAGGACACCCTGGACTGGGAATTGAGGTGTTTTTCAACCCTGTTTGGATCTGAAGGTGCTTTGAAAATGGAATGTGCATGCATGAACACACACACACATGCGCACTCGTGTGCACACATGCACACATGCACACTCTCCCTGGGGTCCTCACATCCCCAGATAACCTGGGCTCAGAGGCTAGGAGAATCCCTTTGCACCTTGGTGGCCACAGAGCCCCGGCTGATCCCCAGCAGCCAGCATGCCTCCTCCCACCTCCCAGGGGCCTGCGGACCCCACCCTTGCCCACCTTCCCTCCAGACCCCTCAGCTGTCCCAACAGCCCCTCCCTCATGGTCATGTGACTCTGAGGTCACCAGCACAGGATCACTCCCTGCAGGGGGGAGTGCGGTCACCTCCCCACACTGCGGCCTCCGTGGCCCCGAGAGCCTGGCCAGCTCATCCTCCTGTGCCGACCCAAGAGACAGGTCCCATCAGCAGCCGAGTGACCAGCCTACGTCCCAAAGTCCCCGAGAGCCCAGCTCAGGTCAGCGATGAGCCCCAGGCAGTTTTCACCGGGTCTTTGAGGTCAGCTTAATGAAAAGTTCCAAACCTGAGGAGGCCTGGAGGGTAGTCGCAGCCATGCTGTGCACCCCTGGACAGCCCCTGCCCTGGGCCTCAATGTCCCCCCCTACATGAGGGATGTTAGCAAGGCTGGGCCCCTCTCCCTGGAGGGCTCTTTAGTCTCATTTCCCTGTCACCTCTGACCACTGCAGTGGCCACCCCTACTGATCTCTGGAGACCAGTGGGGCCCTGGGTCTGGCATCCCTCCCAACTGGACGCCTGTAGCCAACCCAGGCAACCCTGCACACTGCTGCTGCCTGGCTACTCACCATAAACCACCAGCCTGGTGGCCTTTTCCACAATGCCCACAGGGTTGCTGGCCCTGCAGGTGTAGACACCAGCATCTGATCCCTGGGCTTGCTCCAGCTGCAGCAGCCGGCCTCCCCTGGTATAGACCCCCTCGGTGCCAGCAGGGAGCAGAGCCCCGTCCTTGAACCAGGCGATGTCAGGGGCAGGGATGCCTCGGGCCTCACAGAGGAGCTGCGCTTGGTGTCCCTCCATGACGGCCACCTCGCCGGTCTCATTGGAGCCCCAGATGGTTGGGGGTGCTGAGGAGGATACAGCAGAGAGGGGTCACAGGTGCCCTCCCCCAGGGAAATCTGCACATGGCCTTGGGATGGGACAGTGCAGGGCTCAGGACGCAGAGCCAGCCCAGCGCAGGGACGTGCTAGTGTGGGCAGCAAGTCCGGGCAGCAAGTCCAGGCACCACCAAGGGCTCCGGAAGCTGTCTGCCTCTAACTCTGTATGACAGGGTTGGCCCTGTCCCTGCTCTGGGCCTCAGTCTCCCCATCTGTGGAATGAAGGCTGGATGAGATCACAGCTTCCCCGGGTAGGTCAACCCCATTTGTGCCCAGGACGACACCAGGCATACGGCCCACAGCAAGACGACACTGTACCCAGAGCACCTCCTCCCACCCCGACCCGAACAAAGGCTTGGGGACACAGTGTCCCTTTCTATGCTCCTTGTGAAGCACAAGGAGCCAGCGTGGGCTGGAGCCTCTACCCAGGCACAGCATGAGAACTGGCACCTGCCTCTCCTCAGCCCTATTTGCTGTCCATGAACGGCATCTGCTGTCAGCGTCCTACTCACAATTCAGATCATAAATAGCTTTGCAGCGTGAAGAAATCTGGGGAAACCTGGGCCTAGACCAGGTGGCCTCCGGCCCCCAACTGGCTCTTTCAGACTGGCTCATGCCAAGGAGCTCCCTGCCCGTCCTTATCTGCTCCTCCGAGGCAGAGGCTGCAGATAGGAGGTGGCATGAGCAGCTGGGGGCGAGAAGGGGTCGAGTCTCACAGTGGACTCGGAGCTGGAAGTCCTTGGCCTGCTGGCCGGCTGGGCTGAAGGCCAGGCATTGGTATCGCCCCTCATCCCCCAGGTGGCTGCTGGTGATTCTGAGGACCTGGCCGTCCTCCCGGAGCTGAGTGTGAGAGTCTCCTGGAAGGATAGGCCTGCAGAGACATCAAGCAGAAATGGGCGGTCAGGCAGAGCAAAGGTGGACAGCTGAGACGCCAGTCCGGGGCAACTCCTCCTGTCACCAGAATTACTTAGCCTCAAAAAGGCGGAAACTCAACAGCGGCTATGACACAGATGAACCTGAAAAACTCGGCCAAGGAGAGGAAGCCATGTGAAAGGCCACCTATCTCTGCCTGTAGCAAATGCCCAGAATAGGCTGCTGTGAGGAGACAGGAAGTGGGCCGGTCGTGGTTCTGGGGACGGGGACAAGGGGTGGGGAGTGGCTACCTAGTGGGCCTGGAGTTTCCCTTTGGGGTGACAAAGTGCTCTGAAAGTCAACAGTGGCTGCGCTGCCATGGCACAAATGTTACAAATACACTCACGGCTCCTGAACTGTTGCTTTAACCTGGACAATTGAACGTTATGGGAATTTTACCTAAAAATAATTGTTTGTTTTTTAAAAAGGGTCTCAAGCAGTGCGAAGACCCCGGCCATGCCAACGGGCTCCCTCAGAGTTCAGCCTCCCTCGGGACCCCATCCAGGCAGCCCCAGGCTGACCACCAGCCCTGGGTGCCCATAGGGAGGCCACTCACTGCCCGTCCTTGGTCCACTCCACCTGGGGCGTGGGGACCCCCGAGGTCCGACACTCCAGCTCCACGGCAGCACCAGCCAGGCCCAGCACCTCCTGGGCGGCCCCGGCTCCCAGCATGGAAGGAGGCACTGCAGGTGAGAGGAGCGGGGAGGCTCAGCTGAGCCCCGCTGGCCACAGGACCTTTGCCCGTGCAGTCCCCGTCAGCACCGCCCTGCCGGAGGCTGGATGGCTGGATGGCCCTGCCCCGCAGTTCTTGGGAGCTGCCCTGGCCTGTGCAGTGCTGGGTGGACCTGTGCCTGTCCAGTGTGTCCCGTGCCCCGGCCTCACTCACCGAGCACCAGGACAGTGAAGTCCTTCCGGGCGCTCCCTGCCTGGTTCTCTGCCAGGCAGGAGTAGAGGCCTGAGTCACTCTCCTCGACCCTGGGAAAGTGCAGGGTCTGCGCCGCATCCAGGAGGTGGTGGCTGCCGGCCTCGGGGATCTGGACAGGGAAGGCCAGCGGGAGCCAGTGACCACTACCCCGAGGACACCGAGGATCACTGGTGACCAGATCCGAGGGCCTCGGGCTCCCAGGGTGATTCGCCCCCGGGCCGTGCTCTCCGTGTAATCATACCACCATGATCATCATTGGTGGTGGGGCCTGAACCCCCGCCCCAGAGATGCCTGTCACAACTTGCACTATGGCTTGGTGAACCCCCCCCGACGCCTGTCCCCAGTCCAGCAGGGGACACCGGGGACACCCACCGGCCGCCCGTCCTTCAGCCATGCAATCTCGGGGGCTGGAAAGCCATGTGCGTCACACTCCAGTGAAAGCGGCTGCCCGGCCACGACTGACACATTGCCCTCGCGCCCATCCTCCCGGATCCTGGGGGGCACTGTGGGGGCAAGGAAAAGCAGCAGCTGCCCACCTCCCAACACCGCCCCCAGGGCTTCGCCGGCCTGACAAGCAGCCCTGACTCCCCACCCTCCCTGCCATGCAGCTGTCACCAGTGCCCCAGGAGGTCTGCCTCTCCCTTGTGGGCTAGGGCAGCCTCGCTAGGGGACAGGCACAGCCCCAGAGGTGCCCAGTGCGTGCCACACTCTGCTGCTCTGCGTCAGAAGAGGTGAGAGTCCTGGGTACATCCACTTCTGCCCCCAACCTGGCTCCACAGCCACCCAGCAGGGCCTGGAGTTTGAGTCTCTCTCAGCACTTTCCCTGCAAGGCTTTAATGGGAGGTCCCGGGCCTATGGACCACCCGGGCCTATGGACCACCCAGAGGCTGCTGCCACCATCCGCCAGCAGGGGGAGCCCCAGCCCACGCCGCAGCGCCCCTCAGTGTGGGAGGTTCCAATGATGATGCTGATGATGGTATCACCATTGCTACAGCAGCAGAGCTTGAACCCAAGGTCTCCACACTGAGCTACATCTCTAGTCTGTTTTATTTTGAGGTAGTCTTGATAAGTCACCTGAACCCTCTGGCTGTATTCTCACTTGCGATCCTCCTGCCTCAGCGTACCTGAATACTATTCCCTTGGTTTCAACCCAGAGGCGGGCTCTGAGCCTATCCCCTGCTATGCTGCTTTTCATCCGGATGTAGACACAGGGGCATTTTGCAACCTGGCTGCTTCCCCACACTGCCCACGCACATCTCTCTGGGAACGGTGGTGTCAAGCTTTGCGTTCCTCTGGCACCTGGAAACAGGACCTCGCACCCTCCCTGGCATGAGTTCATGGATCCGGGGACCTGGAGTTTCCACCAGACCCTGGCATCACATAGGCCTCTGCGCGGTGCCCTCTGTGGGAGACAGGTACCAGCTCTGGGCCCTTCTTACCGTAGACCACCAGCTGGGCTCTCCTGGACGCGGAGCCCGCCTCATTGGTAGCCTGGCACTCATAGTCTCCACTGTCCACAGGCGAGACGGAGGGCAGGAGCAGGGACCCGTCATCCAGCACTACCATGCCTGGCCGGCCACCCAGGGGCTCCGAGGAGGGGCCTTTGTGCCATGTGACCTGTGGCGTGGGCGTGCCTGGCAGGGCACAGCTTCCTCAGCCTGTGTGCCCTGGCTTCTCCCCTCCACACCTGCACTGTCCCCAGGGGCCGTCCGGGGGGTGGTGACAGCCCGGCGCACAGTGGGTCTGCACAGCAGCTACCTCGCGGGGCTGTGAACAGGGTCCTTGCTGCCACCAGGTCCTGGGGCCTCCGTGAATGCCCAGATCACCAAGCAGTCACCACCATGCCCGAGTGACCAGGCCCTGCCGCCCACACAGCAGGCTCCTCGTGCTCCCAGGCAGACTCGGGTGCTCCCCGAGACTCCCAAGGCAGCGCCCCTGCACAGGAGCCCCCACTGTCCGCCTCACTGCCAGGCCTGGGGGCTGGAATCTAGTGAGGATGCTGACACCACCCACCCTGAGTCCAACACAGAGTGGGGCAGGGCTGGCAGGGGGGCGGCACCAAAGGCATCCTAGGCTCTGTCATCTCTCGGGGCCTTCTGCTCCACCACTGCTGCTGCCTGCATGTGGAGATGCATGCATGCCACACACACACATGCACGCTGCACACATGCCACATATACATACATACCACACACCTACACATACCCTGGACATACATCACACATACAACACATATCCCCCCCACACACACACACACCACACATGTGCCACACACATTCCCTCCTGACCTGTCAGCTTCCCCTGGAAACCCTTGTCCTCCTGACGCCGGAACCAGGCCCCAAGTTATTGCCCACCTTGGTCCAGAGCACCCAGGAGACAGCATGCCCCTGCAGGCCAGCCCGGAGCTCGGGCCAAGGACCCCGGCCCCACACTGAAAAGTGCCCACCCCAAGGAGGAGATGGAGTCTGTGCAGACTTGCCAGGCACAGGGACACAGCACCATGCCCTTAGTCCTCAGAGCCCAGGCAGAGGTGAGCTGGCACCCCTCCAGCTCCTACCTCCCAACCGCCTGTGCCCTGAGGCTGCATGCTGTTTCCAGAGCCTGACACAAGGTGGCGCCAGTCAACTCTGCAGAGATCCCACTGGGTCCCTTTGGCCCCCAGGAGGTGCTGCCCAAGCCCTGTCCACCTCTCCCTGGTCCTGCCCTGTGCTCTGCGGCTGGCCGAGCAGCTAAGAGATGAGGCTGCTGTCCCAGCTCCTCCAGGCTTCTGCCACTGCCCTCTCTACTGCACAGAGCCCAGACTGATCATCCTGGGGGAGCCCATGTCAAGGCCAGAGGAGCCAAAGCCCAAGGTGGCTGCTTGGGCAGCGGGGTGCAGGGTTCTGGGGACAGGGAGGTGCTCAGGAAGTGGAGGCCATGTGGTCACTACGGGCCCCCTGCTCACTGCCAGGCCTGGTGCTGGGCCCCAGACCGCTGTGGTCCCCTGAGACCTCCCAGCAGTCTCCGGGGGGGGGGGGTGCATGTGTCCCCACAGGCAGGTGAGGAAACTGAGACTCAGAACAGAGGTGTGGGCTGCCCCAGATCACACAGCCAGGAAGGCCTGGAGCCGGCTTTCAGGGAGCGCTGGGGGCAGTGACCCCATAACTGCCGGGGCCCCTCCGGCCACCCAGGGGCCTCACCTCGGGCTGGACACGGGAGGCTGGCATTCTCCCCGGCCACTCGCTCCACCAGGCTGCTGTTGTCGGTCACCCAGTGCGGAGGTTCTGGTGGGGGACACAGTCACCCTCACTCCCAGCCCAGGGCAGAACCCAGGCTGAAGCAGCCTCCAGAGTCCAGCAAGGGCGGGACACTGGCTTGACCCTCTGGGGCTCACAGAGCAGCCACGACTCACAGGACCAAGCAGGTCCCACCCCTCCAGGGCGCTAGTGACGGTGCCGGCACCATGGACCCAGAACATCCTGTGTGCCGGCCGCTTCAAACATTCTCTGTGACCCACTTTGCAGGCAGCTACATTACATGGGCCACATTATCCAGCGGGCATGTGGGACAGCTGGCCCCTTGCCACCTGGCCACTCCAGGGACCGCTCTGCAGGAGGCACAGGAGGTTGGGGCCTGATAGCGGCTCCAAGGACTACTGGTCAGTCTCCCAGGGCTGGCAGAGCTCCCATGACGCAGGACAGCTCCAAAGCTGTGGGGGCTGGCAGGCCCAGCGTGGGGCAAGGGCACCTCTGAGAGCCAGGCTGCGTGGGCAGGCGGAAGAGCGTCCCGGGCTGACACTCACCCAACACCCTGAGCTCCAGCTCCCAGGCGTCCTTCCCGGCGCTGCTGGCGGCCTCGCAGCGGTACTGCCCAGTGTCGGAGGCCTGCACGGCCGCGAAGTGGACTGAGCCCTCAGAGCCCCCTCCAGGCAGGGGCACCCCATCTTTGGACCAGCTCAGCTGCGGCTCTGGGCTGCCCTCAGCCACGCAGTTCAGATCTAGGGCTTCACCCGCCAGGGCCTTCAGGACTCGAGGGCCTGGCTGTACCTGAGGGGGGGCTGGGGCCGCCAGGGTTGTCAGGTGGGTGACCCGGCGAAGGGCCCTGGAGCCCCGACCCCCACCACAGCCCTGTCACAGACCACGGAGGTCAAGACAGAGAGCACCCTAAGGCGGGCATTTCCGGCATCTGGAAAAGACATCAGGACTCCACAGCATAGCCCCTGGCTTCCGCCTGGGCACCGGTGCACCCACCAACCTATGGTCAAGCTCAGCCTGCATTTGGGGAAACTGAGGCTCAGAGCAGCCCAGCAAGATGAGGAGGCTCCAGTCAAGGGGCTCCAGCTCAGCTCTGCTCCCCACAGGCTGGCACCTCGGCTGCCTCTCACACAGCCACTCCAGGACAGAAGAGAAATGCACAGCAGCATGGCAGCCCCTAACGCGCCGGTTAGAAGCACGTGGTGGACCCAGTGTCCCCAGGGCCGCAAAGGGCCTGCTTCTTCTTGTGCCTCTGTCTTCAAACCATTTCCCCTTCTCCACCGTATCGGGTGCTTCTCAGGGCCAGGGTGGCACCATCTCATTTTGCAGATGAGTCCGGGAGATTCTAGGACTCGGTCGCGGTCACCTCTCCCTCCTGCCACACCAGCCCCGGGTCGTGACCAGGAGTCCAGCGGCTTCCCTGAGCCCACGTGGAGGCCGGGGACACATGTGCTGGGCCTCTGGAGAAGCTGCGTGCACCGCACTTGCTCCGCTCTCGGAGATAGGAGCCCGGCTGGCCTGGTGGTGGGCCCAGGCCAGCCGGGCTCCGCTCGCAGCACCAGGAGGCCAGTGTGCAGGGCAGGCGCGTGCCAGTCCTCTCGCGCACACGGCGTGCAAAGCCCCGCAGAGCTCTGGGCCTCGGCCTGCTCTCTGTGGCCGCATCCGCCTGGACAGGGCTGAGCAGACGCTTCTGTGAAGCACCCGCCTGTGGCTGTTCAGCTTCTCCGACAGCCACCTCCTGTCTCCTGCAGGACGAACGGCCCAGGTGGCCCGGGTCCCACCCTTGCACTCATCCTCACCTGCCGGGATTCCGTCCACCTCCCAAGTCCCGAGGGGGCAGCTGTCTTCTCTGTTCTACTTTCCCCCAACCATTTAAAATCACAGCGCTCACTCAAGGGTGGGCCCCTTGGGTTCTGCACGAGGGCCAGGCTGTGCTTTGTCCCATCCTGTGTCTTCTCTGGGCGCAGGGGTGACCCACCCTGCCCTCTGTGTGACAGGTACCTCTGGCTCCCTCTGCATGTGACCAGCCTGGACAGCACAAGAACAGCCACCTGGGCCCAGCCCAGCTGGGAGCTGGGGCCACCGTGGGAAGCTTAGGAGCCAGGCTGAGCCTCGGGGCTCACAGGGAGATGCGCCAGGAAAGCAGTTACAGGTGTAGAAAGCGCCTCAGGTGCTCCCAGAGGGCCCAGGGCTCTGAAGGGCAGCTTACCAGCCTCAGAGTGTGCTAGAGGCCTTCCTGGCTGTGCCCTTCAGGCCGGCAGAGACCTTCAGTGTCACCGTCATGGGCCCCCAAGGCCCCGTAACATCCCCCAGGCCCTGCTCTCAGGCTGAGTCACCTCCCAGGCCCAGACCAAGGTGGGGCGGACTGGGGAGGAGTACAGAGGTGTAGGAAGTGGGAAGTAGGGGACAGGCCCTGGCGGACCCTGAGAGGGTCAGAGCACAGGGTGGGGGGCAGGCGGTGGTGCCCATGGTCCTACCTTGCACCCCGAGGACATAGCGCCGGGAGGTGGACCCTGCAGGGTTGCTGGCCGTGCATTCGTAGAGGCCGTCATCACCCACCTGGGCTGGCACCAGGCGCAGGGACCCGGATGGAAGGAGGATGTGGCTGCAGGAACAGGGGCAGCTGTGCGATCCTGACAGGCCCCACCCCAGGGACAGGCTTCACAGCCTGCCTCCTCTTCCAGGAAGCCTTCGGGGACTGAGGCCGGGCCCCTACCTGCCACCACTCTGCCCCAGCCCATCTCTGTGCCCAAGACACCAAGCAGGCCGGTGCCTCCTGGCATAGAGGATAAACACCCGGCCTGGACCCAGATCCTCACCCCATCCCATTTCCTGACACACCAGCGCTGTAGCGCCAGCCTCCACCGGTGGCCTTGGTCCGAGGCCTCTGCACCCTGGTGTCAGGCCAGCCTAACTCAAACCCAGGGACTCCCGAGCCCCTTGTCCAGAGCCACACTGGCCTGCAGGGGAAGCTGTGTGGACCCTCTCCCCCGGGGCCACGACCCCCAGCCAGGCGCCTGCAGCTGGGCTGGACCTCAAGGCCGCCACAGACATGATGTCATCGGCCCTCGTGCGCAGGCCGAGCAGCCCCCGCCCCCGCAGAATGAGGGGCACAGCTGCAGCAGTGACCCCAGCCGGCCTGGAAGCAAGCAGCCAGCAAGGGGTGGGGACCCCAAAGGCCAGTCCTTGGCTGGAGTTCACTGCGACTTCTGCTGGGCCCCAGCCCGGCTCCTGCCCTGCCCTGCCAGACCCGTGCCTCTTCCCTGCAAGGTGGGCATCCACGAGCCCTCAAAGCGTCCCTGCCAGTCAGCTGAGAGGTCACCAGAGACCCGGCGAGTAGCGCACGAGTGAGGCAGTCACTGCAGCTCCCCCTGTGGCCCGGGGACAGTGACGCCCCTGATGCTCCCCAAAGTGGGGGCCTGCCAGCTCTGCCAGCTGCTGGCTGCGTGAGGCTGGGAAGTCGCTTGGCCTTCCTATGCCGCAGTGTCTCATTTTAGTATCAGAGCCAACAACAACATTTTCCCCTCACAGGACATTCAAGAGATCCAAGGAACTAACTTAGAGCACAGGGCCATGCTGATAACCCTGAGTCCATAAACTACATGCATGTCAGTTAGACACTTGTGTAAATCACATCACGCCTACACACGCAGTTCTAATTCATTTTCAGTGTTGCATAATATTCCTGTCCAGATCACATCACAGTTGATTAATCTGCAACCTCTGAAGTGGACTTTAAACATGCAAAACAGGTGGCTGGACCACCCTGACTGGCATTCTCATCTGCAGCTTTAAGAGAAATCACACTGATCTGTCTACCCTCACCACCACAGGCCCCATCCGCCAGGCACTCGGGTACACTCGGAGTGAGACGAGGGGCCCAGGCTACGCTGCAACATGCCAGCCGGCAAAGGGGCAATGGGGGTGGTGGAAAGAGGTCTAGGCTGTGCCCCCAACGTGCTGTGCAGCCTCAGTCAGGGCAGCCGGCACCTCTGAGCCTTTTCATACTAGACAGAGTAGCTCTGTTCTGGTGTCAGTGTCTACCTGGCCCATCCATGCCATTTGCTTTTTCCTCTCAAGCCCGGCCGGGCTGCACACAGGTGTTAGTATGTGGGGACCTGCATGGGGCCCACCGGGCAGTGCTGCTGTGTGCTCCCCGCCCCTGCCGCCCCCCACGGGCCAGAAGCAGTGACTGGACAAATCCAGCCCCAGCCAGGCCCTCCTCCGGGATGGTGCCCTCCTCCAGCCACCTGCTCCTGACCCGGCGTTTACCGCTGTCTGGCAAAGGCCCGTGGCTCCATGAGGGGAGGAGCCAGGTGTGTCGAGGTCCCAGCACAGAGTAGGTGCTCCAAATTTTTTTGATGACAAACTACAGCTGCCCCCTCCACGACTCAGTGCCCCATCAGGGCAGCCCACTCGCCAGCTCTCCCAGGAAGCTTTCCCAGAGACCCCAGGAGGTGAGTTCCCCTCTCTGAGCTGCACTGCACCCGTCCAGCCAGGTGCTCACTCTTCCATTCCTTCATGCCTTGCTTCAACAGAGAATGCCCATCCCTGTGCCCCTGTACTGCCGACCTCACACGGGAGCTGTCTGGGAGCAGGTGCGGCTGGCAGCCACCCACCACCCACAGGGCCTTGGCAGTGTGTACCATCTGTATGGGCAGGTCTGCACCCAGGGCAAGGACCCTGCTCTACAAACAGCCACTCTGACACCTCACAATGGCCTCACCAACTCCGCAGACCCTCGCAGGAGCCACGAGGGAAAGCTATGCTGGGGAAACTGAGGAAGGGTGCCCACCGGCCTTCCACACAGGGCCTGTCCTGAGCGTGGGCGCCGTCCACCCAGAGCTGCCGAAGCACTCGTGCAGAGAAGGCCAGTGTCACAGAGGGAGCTCTGCGTCCCCATTTCAGCCTCGGTCCTCCATCCCCAGCTAGCGGGGCGGTGGCCCGGTCCGGAGGGGGCTGGACGGAAGCGCCCAGACAGCAGACTGGGGCGGGTGGTACGCACTTGGACTCAGGTCTGGCCCTGCGTGGGACCCTGGCCGGCTGCCTCAGGAGTCCCGTCCAGGAACGCTCACAGCTGTCCCGGAGCCACAGCAGCATCCCAAACAAACACGGTTGCCTAGACACAGCTCCGGCCCCGAGCCACGGATGCTCCCACAGCCACGCCTGACAGCCAAAGCCTCAGCTGCGAGATGGAGCTGGGGGCAGGGGCAGATCCTGCTCCAGGGCCCAGAGAAATCGAGGTGGTGCTGGGGGTCCCAAGGCCTTTCTGCCTCCAACTCCCTCCCTGCACAGTCCAAGGCACGCGGCATATTCTGTGGACACCACTGACGGGTTCTGAACCTACACCAAGGACCCTCTTTCTCAAACAGCAGTCCCCCAGGATGAGACGCAGCCCAGGGCCACCCCCACCCTTCTGCTCAGCCGGCTGCTTTCAGGACCATCCTGAGGGAAATGACCCCAAAGATAAAGAGGCGCAGTTGTGTGAAGATGGCCCACTTAGAACTGCTGGGAACTGGCAGGAGGCTCGAGCCCCAAACAGCCACAGCCTAGCAACAGAGGGACGACTGGGCTGCTGTGCCCTGGGCCACAGGGCGGGTGAGGAAGAGGGGGCGGAGGAAGAGGGGGAGCAGTGGGGTGAGGGCAGCACTCAGCTGCACCTGCCGCACATGGGCCACTTGGTAGCGAGCACGTGTGCTGCACGTGCAAGGACCTCGAGGCCAGCCTGGGAGTGGGACGCCCGGTCCTGGCCTCTTCCCTGTTCCCACTTCCTCCTCAAGGCCTGGGAGGAGCCACTCACCCCACCCATCAGCCTCCAGGACGGCTGGCAAGAGGAGTCTCTGCAGTGCCCAGGCCGGGCAGTGCAGGGTGAGTAGGATGCTAAGGACAGGGCAGGGAAGGAGCACAGGCCATGGGGACGAGGAGGGGTGAGGGCACTGCCAAGACAGCCCGTCTCACTGGGGGAGCGGTCCTGAGGCAGACGGGCAGCACAGCTCCCGGGAGAGTTCTCAGGCTCCCAGCATGGTGGCTCAGAGCCACGGAGGAAGGAGACGCTGTTCACAGCCACCGAGGTGGATGCAGCCTGCACATCCACACCAGAGAGTGCACTGGAAGAAGGCGGGCCAGCTTCAGGGCGGAATAGTACTTAGCCACAAAGAGGAGCGACACCGGACCCCTGCTGCAGTGGGCTGAGCTGAGAACCAAGGGTGAAAGAAGCCAGACTCAGGCCAGGGATATAGCTCAGTGGTTCCGGCGCCTGTCTTGCAAGCGCAGGACCCAGGTTCAATCCCGGTAACCACATCACAATACTGGGTGTGGAGACTCACGCCCAGCAGCAACCAGTACCACATACCACAGTGCCGGGCGTGGTGGCTCACACCTGTCATCCCAGCACTCGGGAGGCAGAAGCAGGAGGATTGCTGTGATGTGAGTTTGAGACTGAGCTCAGGGCCAGCCTGAACCACAAAGCGAGACCCTGTCTCAAAAAACCTTTAAAAAAAAAAAAAAGAAAGAAAAAAGCCAGACTCTACAGACCACCCAGGAGTCCACTCGTGTGCGGCGTCCAGAATCAAGAAATTCAAGGGACAGACAGCTCATCAGTTACTGCCACGGGCTGGGCAGGGTGGGGTGACTGTCAAAGGGTATGAACTTCGGGAAGCAAGAAGAATGTCTTAAAATTGATTGTGGCGCATTTACACCAACGAATGCACCGAGTTACCCTGCGCTGTACGTGTGCAGTGAGGGGATCCGGTGCGGATTTCGTGGCAGCAAAGCTGTTCTACAAACAGTACAGTGCGAGCCGGGGCCACTCAGTGTGGGCGCCTGCCCCGTGTGAGGCCTGGCTTCCATCCCCAGCACCACAGAAGAGAAAAACACCCCAGGAAGAGGGTAAGAACGAGACAGACAGGTGCTTTCCAAAGCTGTCCCTGACACCTTGTGTGCAGACAGCAGTGGTGGGGACAGAGCGGCAGAGGGCGGGGGACTGAGCCCGGCTAGGAAGGGACGGGCTGATTCGCACCCAGGTCTCCCCAGTTCTGGGGCCTGAGAGCACTGCCTCCTATTGAGTAGCTGTGGGTGTCATAAACCTCGAGAGAAGTAGTGCGAGCCAGTGAGGGAGGGAGTGGGGGAGACTCCAGCACGATTGCAAAAGTGGCTCTTGCAAATTTACACCTCCCTGCTGAGTCGTTAACACAGGGGGCACAGAGGAGCGAACAGATGGCCGCGTGGTTCCCACTCGACCCGGTAACAAGCCATAAATAAACTTGCACCGCCGGCCACTGGCTGCTGCCCAGCACGGAGAGGGAGCAGCCCTTCCGGGGCAGACAAGGCACCGCGGCTGCCCTCCATCCCGACCCGCCCTGCGGAGGAAGAGCATCCCACAGAGCCGGGGCTTCCTACACAGCCCAGCCGCTGCCTATGCCACATTCAGGGCTGTGGAAGAGCTCACCAGACAGATGTTCTGGGAGGCAGACACATGTGGGCGGGCAGGGGCGCAGGGCAGCTACCGGGGACCTCCTTGGACTCAAGGGCTTCGCCGGGGCCCACCCACCACCTCACCAGGTCCGGGGCTCCAGGAGTCTCTAGGAGCCTGAGCCGGGCTGGAACCCGCATCCCCACAGCCCGGCCTGAAGGTGCAGGGGAATCCCCAATAATGAAGGCTGTCAGAAAGCCGGACGCCCAGGCACAACCCCAACCCTAGCTTTGCTACTGCTTGGCCGAGCACCACCGAGCCACAGACCCCACCTGAGTGACCCTTGGGGTCCCCCAGCCCAGGGAACAGGGCAGCTGGGGATGAAAGGAGACGCCGCCCCCTGCCCGTGGCCCAGTTTGGCGTGCTGGTTCAGGTTATTTCGGGCGCACCAGCTTCCACACCCCCGGGACCCCCACCGAGGCTGGGCAGGGTACCTGTCAGAGCCAGGCAGCAGAGAGCGGGCGTCCTTGGTCCAGGTGACCAGGGGCAGTGGGGAGCCCTGGGCCTCACAGTCGAGGGTCACTTCTTCGCCAGTCCTAACTGTGACTCTGACCGGGGAGTCTTCTTCCTGTGACTTGTCCGCCCAGATCCTGGGCTTGGCTGTTGGGAAAGCGGCAGGGCTGTGAGCAGAGGGGACAGTGGGACAGCCCTGAAGGACAGATGGCCCTTGCCACCTTGACCTCCAGAGGCCTCGGAAGTGGTGGGCTCTGTTACAGAACAGCATGTGGTATAGGCCAGCCCACCTATATGTCACCACTGTAGAGATGAAATCTCACTGTTAAAAAGTGTTTTTGCAATGAAGCATATGACAGGAAGGACTGGCTTGTGGACCTACTGCGTGTCATTTCAGACCTGTCCCAGAAGTCCCAGGCCCCACTCTGTCCTCACACTGGGACCAAACAGCCCAACACACAATTAACTATCTGCCCTCAGCTGGGATAGGCACTGTGAAGGAGGCGCCCGCTCTTCACTGCACGGTGACTTGACCCGGGCAGAGCAAGGACCATGACACTGCACGCACAAAGGCCCCGAGGCCGGACAGATCAAGAAATGGGAGCCGAGGGTCTGGGCGGAGGCAGAGACCCGGTGGACGACGGTTACTGGGCTGCCCTCCGTGGCTCCCACAGGGCCTCACTGCCACTCACTGTTGACCGAGAGCCGCATCTCCTGGCTGGAGAAGCCGGCGGTGTTGGTGGCTGTGCACACATAGGTCCCTGCATCCTGCGGTGACGGCCGCGTGATGACCAGGGTGCCGTCCTTGCTCACATTGTACGTGGAACTCCTGGAGCTCAGGGCTTTGGTCTCCTAGGACAGAGGCACTGGTGACATCAGCGGAGGCCACACCCTCCTCTCCATCCCAGGCTGACTCAGTTTACCCTGGAGGCTGCCAGTTCCACCCACCTTGGCCCAGGTGATAGTTGGCGTGGGAACTCCTGAGGCGGCACAAGGCAGAGAGGCTGGAACCCCTTCATTGGTGACGTGGTTGGTGGCAGTGGGGTAGATTCTAGGTGGCACTTGTGAAAACAAACCAATTTCTTAAGCCAGAGCCTATGGCTGCATAAATCCCAGCAGTCAAGAGGCAGAGACAACCCACAATCCATCAGTGATGATGGATAAGCAAAATGTGGGCGGGTATGTGGAATGGAATATTACTCAGCCCTAAAAAGGAGTGCGACTAACTGACTCCATGATGGTCGAGAGAAGATACCACTGTGCAGCTGGCAGAAAGGTCAGAGGGCTTCAGGGCTCGCAGGAGGAGGGAAGCGGAAGGGCTCGCAGAGGGTGAAGGGCATGAAGCTACTTGGTGTGGTGCTGTAACAGTGGGTACATGGTATCACACGTCCATACAACACACCAGCGACCCCTGTGTGACATGGGGCTTTGGAGGGAGATGTACCCATGAGGATTTGTCCTCGCAACAATGGAGGAAATGGGGGTGCAAGCATTAAGCACAGCTGTGTGGGGGATGGGGGAGGGGTCTACAGGAAATCCTCGTCTTCTACTCATTTTGCTGTAAAAATGCTCTTTTAAAAAACTCCAGTCTAGGGCCGGGGAGTTAGCTCAGTGGTTCCGGCGCCTGTCTTGCAAGCGCAAGGACCCGGGTTCGATTCCCCGGTAACCACATAACAATACTGGGTGTGGAGACCCACACCCAGCAGCAACCAGTACCACATACCACAGTGCCGGGCGTGGTGGCTCGCGCCTGTAATCCCAGAGCTCGGGAGGCAGAGGCAGGAGGATTGCTGTGATGTGAGTTTGAGGCTGAGCTGAGGGCCAGCCTGAACCACAGAGTGAGACCCTGTCTCAAAAAACCTAAAAAAAAAAAACTCCAGTCTACTAAAAAACAAAAATATCCAGGTGTGGCGGGGACACCTATAATCTCGTGCTGTGGGAGGTTGAGGCAGGAAGAGTACAAATGTAGGCCCAGTCTGGGCTGCCTAGAGTCTTGGAGAGACCCTTTTTCAAAATGAAAAATTCAAAGGGTCAAGGCGTGGCCCAGTGGAGGGCCCTGGGTTCAATCCCCGGCACTGGAAAAGAAAACCAGATCCCTGCTCCATGGGACGATGCCCGACAGCGCGCTGGGTGAAGGAGCCGGTCGGAGGACACACACTGACCCTGCAGGTAGGAGCTCCCGGCACGGACAGCCCAGGCCCAGAGCAGGACGGAGGCCGCCGGAGCAGGGCAGGTGAGCGGCTGCTCGGTTTAGGAAGGCGATGGGGTTCCAGAGAGGGCACAGAGGAGCCACGCGGCTTCTGCCAACGTGGGGACACCCAGACACGGCCACCGTGATACATGCCAAGGTGTGTATATTCTAAAGTTCTAAAAATTGAACAGGAAAATTAAAATGCCCCCTGTGCAGCCATCACACTTCGGTGCCCACATCCCCTGGTTGGCAAAGTGCAGAGTTAACCTGGCTGCCTTCTTCCTGCGCTGGGGACAGACAGGTGAGAAGGGGCAGGAGACAGAGCGCACAGCTCAAAGTGAGCCGTTCTGGGGCCATGTGACCTGTAAGTCTGCAAATGGCATTGCCGTCAGGCTGGGCATCGCAGCCACCGCGGACGCCCAGGGACATGTCCCCACCGCCACCATGGAACTCAGGGTGAAAGGGAAGTGGAAACACTGCAGCGTGGCACACGCTATGTGCACAACTACGACTGAGATTATGAACCGGGGTTCCGAGGAGCCATGTTACCGGGGTTCTCACACAACCCCGCCCCCCCTTCTGCAGTACCGGGGATTGAACCTCGGGCCGTTACACCTAACGCCATCCTCAGCCCTTTTCTTTTTTTTTAAATTTTGAAACAGAGTCTCACTAAGTCACTAGAAACTTGCAATCCTCCTGCCTCAGCCTCCCAGAGTGTTAGGATAATAGGCACCACCACGCCTGGCTCAACCCAACCCCTTGTGAATTTTGGTTTTTCTTTAAACCCGAGAATTATGTGTTCATCTTGCTCATTCCTCCAGGTTTAATGAAACAAACAAAATGTATAAAGAAGATATAGACATACTTGGCAGACTACAAAATACAGGGCCAAAGATTTACTTCAGAGACTCTGGCATCTGTCTTGCAAGCACAAAGTCACGGTTTCGATCCTTAGTACCAAAAAAAAAAGGGGCCAAGGATACACAGCTCAGCGGCGCCACGCCTGCCTGGCAACTGCAAGGTCCTACATTTGATCCCAGTACAGCAAAAAGAAAAGAAAAACTACAAAATATAACTGAACTTGGTTCCTCTCCTATGTTAAAAGGACCAGGAACCTGTCACTGGGGAAGAAGGATGCTGGGAAAAATGTATTAAAGGTTTAAAAGGGCCACATCAGGGACTCAAAATTTAACCTGCATTAGTAGATTTACCCTTGGGAAAACACCAGGCGTGGACGCGTTGTGCAGTGACCGGGCCGGTATGCATCCAGGTGACCAGCTGAGGGTTCAGTGGAAAAGAGCAACTACAAGGTGTCATCAAGGGAACACACAGGCAGCCAGGCAAGGCCAGAAGGGTTCGCGGTTTGTGAATATGGCACAGAGCAGGAGATAGAAAGAGAATGTACATATAATTTATATAAAGGACATAGAAAGAATTTTAGCCAAAGAATACATAAGGTTCTACATACAGTGTGTGTGTGCCATGTTCCTATGCTACATACAACATGCGTGTGTGCACACACACAGTGCAGTCAGCCCGCAATTTCACCCTGACTCAACCAACATCATATGGAAAAGTTACAGGGAAAAAATGAACCCAAAATGTACACTCCTTTATCTTATCTTCACTCCCAAAACAACACAGGACGGTGTTGACACACATTTACATCGTGCTAGGCATCGTAGGGATTCCTCACTTACCTGCCTGCTTAGCAACTCTTTGGACTTACAGCCTGTCTTTTTTTTACACACAGTTCTATACATCTTGATAGAGCTACTGTACGCTTGGTTTGTACAGTACTGCATTTTTGCTGGCAGTACAGGACAGGACAGTGCTATAGCTTTATGCTGTTGTTCCACACTGGAGCTCTGCATGTCAGTATAGCAAATGAAAGCCAAGCCACTGGGTCGGAGCTTCCTTCGACTGGCCTCTGTTCTGAACAGTGTAACGTGCACCCTCTATACACTCTTCATGCAGTGACCACCCATGTAACCATCTAGTCCCAGGAAGGAACTAGGTCATTAAAGCGAGGTATCCCTACGTCGTGATCTGAAGGTGGCTCACGGTGCACTGCATGGCTGAAGGGTCTGCGCAACACCACGCCCTTCTACACACAGACTGGGCTCCCAGGGGTGTCCTGGTCCAAGCCTCCACGGGGTCTGAAGGATGACTGTGTAGCGTGACCATGTGCAAAGCCCAGCCTGATGCACCAAAGTGTACATCTGACTGTTCTCCGCTCCTGTCTCCCCCAGTTCCACTCAGGGAATAGATTCTATGTATGCAATTCTCTTGAATGAAAGTGTCCGGTTTCAAGAGGCCCTCTGCACCTTCCCCCACCCTGGGGCCCTGGGACTCACCCTGGACAATCAGCTCCACGTTGCGGTGCTGAGAGCCAGCTGCATTGGTGACTACACAACTGTATGTCCCCGCATCCTCCTGCAGCGCCCGGTCAAAGTGGAGGCTGCCGTCCACCCGGACAGAGACCCGACTGCCTGGCAGGAGCTGGGAGTGGAGAGGCAGTGGGACAAAAAGCGCAGCTGAGCACAGCTGTCTCCGTCCGGGGGTCTACTTCCGCCCCCTGCTGGCAGCCCCTCCTCGCCACAAGGGATAGGGACCCTAACGCTGCAGAGTCTAAGGCAGCCCACCTCTCCCCTGTGCCAGCTGGGGACAGACCCTAAAGCACGCAGGTCACATCTCCTGCCCGAGCCAGCAGCACAGGGCAATGCAGCATCAGGTCTGGATCCCCTCCCCGGGGCCCAGCAGCCATGGCACAGGCAGGACTACAAAGAGCAGCAAAGCCACCAGCACGTGGTCAGCCAGCAGCAGAGTGGGGGGGAGGATGACTTTCCAAAGTGAGGACCGCGGAGCAGAGACAGGCGCGAGGCGATGCCCTCCTGAGCCAGCACTCACGGGGCGGCTGGCCCGGAGCCAGCGTCTGTCCGGGAGGGGCCGCCCGGCCAGGATGACGCACGGCAGGGACACGGGCTGGCCCTCCAGGACACGCACGGTGGAGGCACCACTGGCGATCTGCGGGGGCGCTGCAGGGAGAGGACAGCGTCAGTTCCGAGATGCCCTGCGACCCGTCATCGGGGACAGAGGTGCCGCCATCCAACCCAGGGAGCTGGTCACAGAAGGTCTAAATCCCCCAGGACACTGCCAGGAAGCCCGGGTGCCCTGGCTGCTCCTGAAACCTGGCTGTGCCCTTGTCGTCCCTAAGGGTCGGGTGGCCATGGATGCCCTGGGCAGCACACCCCCACCCCCCGGCCGCCCCTGAGCTCGGACGCCCCAGCGAACCATGTCCAGTGACGGTGAGCCGGGTCTCGGCCTGAGCCTTCCCGAAGACGTTCCAAGCCTCACAGACATAGGCAGCCTGGTCCTCGGGGGCCGCACCTGTGGGCAGGAGGGAGCCGAGGTGCTGTGATGCCGATGGCAGCTCACACCCATGCCATGCTTACCGCACAGCCTAAGTGAGACCCAGCGTGGGCCAGACTTTGGGTCCCAACACCCTCCCAGCCCACCTACCCCCCTCTTACTTTCTATGAACAGCACCCCAGAGTCCCGCTGCTGGGGGCTGCTGCCCTGCTGGGGTCCCAGGGGCTGGCTCTCTTTGCGACGCCAGGTGACCACAGGGGGCGGGCGGCCGGTGGCCTGGCACGATAGGAAGACGCTCCTGCCCACCTCCACGGTGATGTCCCGAGGCAGCTCCGTCAGCCGGGGGGCATCTGCAGAAGGTGAGGAGTCTAGAGGGACCCCAATGAGCTGGGGCCCAAGGGCTGCCCCCCCTTCTTGCTCCCCCGGCCTCCTGACCCAGGCGGCCGACTCTCGTCCGAACCACCAGAGTCCGTGCTACAGCCCAGACCTGAGCGGGATGGTGCAGGGGACTTCAGTGGCCTTGCTCTACCCAGCTATGCCCTGTCTTGTGCCACCCCGAGAGCCCTCTGCTTGAGGGTACCAGGTTTTCTTCACTCTGTAGCTTTCTCTGAGCTTTTTGAAAAATGCCTAAATTAAAAGGTGCTTGCTATGAATAAGGTGGCCTTATTTATGACGGCCTGAAGGGGCACTTGAGAGTGAGAAGGGGCCAGGTGAGCAGCCCCAGCCCACACAAGGGCCATGCTGTCCACCCCGGCAACACACATGAGGACAACGGCCCCCGCATCCCGCTCCACACCCCAAACCCCACACCTCCCCTGGCTAGCATGGTGTAATCCTTTGCCATTTTTTTTCTTCCAAACACTGTCTTTTAGAATCAAGAAAGGAAAAAGAGGATCAAGTTCTTTCCCCAGGCAGAAACTGGAGATCCCTTCTGTGCTTTCCAGGCCAACAGCTGGTCCAGCCCGGTGGTTCCCCCTCCCCCAGGAGCTGGGCCATGTTCTGCTCCCGGTCCACAGGCCCACGGACTCTGCAGGCCCCTCGCCCCTCCTCAGCTTACAGAGTTGAGACCAAGGCGAAGCTGCCACCTCTTTGCTCTTTCCGGCCCTCTGTGGAAACCTCCCCCATCCATCCCAAATTGTGACATCAAATTTCCTCTAGGCCGCAAGGACAGCGATGTTCCAAGGAGAGATAACACATCTAGGAACATTCCTGCAAGGACAGTGCTCCCGGCCAGCCTGGGCCGCCACCCTGTTCTTTGGGCCTGGCGGCCATGAGGCTAAAGTCAGAAAGCTTCCACTCAGCCCTGTCCCGAATGCCATCCCCGCTCCCGCAGAGCCCGGCCTGTGCCACAGCCTCACCATGGGCTCCTGGAAGGAAGTCCCCAAACTCCCACTGTGGCCTCCTGACTCTGGATGCTCCGGGCCCTTCTGAGACAGCACTGATTCGGAGGATGGGGAGCCACCCTTGGCGCTACAGGGCTGAAGACCACGTCTCAAGCTGGGGACCAGTGTCCTCAGCCCAGCTCCCCAAGTGAGGAGGTCCAGGGTCAGAGATCCCACAGATCTGACTATCGCCCAAGTCCAGGTTCGCACCCGTAGCCCCTGGACTCCGCCACTCCAAGGTGCTCAGGGACAACTTTGTCCTGTGGTTCACCCCTTGCACAGAAGGGAAACTAAGGCCAGACCTTGACACCCCAGGCTGTGTTAGTGACCTGAGCAGAGGCCCAGAAGCCAGGAAAGAAAGGGCACAAAGGTCACAGGGAGGGGCCACAGGCCAACAAGGCCCTAAGAACCCCACCTCAAAACCCGGCTGGCTTCTGGTCTGCTGGGCGGGCTCCAGCCTCAGCACTGCCAAGACACCATCATGCCCACCACGGGACAGCAGGGCAAAGGCCTTGCTGCCGGCTGCCTCTGTCACCAGCCTGGGGACACAGTAACCTGGACAGCCCCAGGCAAGACTAGGCCGGGCAGAGCTGACGGGGAGGGAGGGAAGGACAGCCTCTCCCTGCTCACTGTCCGAGCCACCACCTTCCCGTCCTTGCCCAGGGCTCCTGGAGGGAAAAGTCCTCGCAATGCTCAGGCCACAGCGAAGTATCCTCAGCCAGCTAGTGGCCAGAGCAGAAACTCTGCCTGGTGTCCCAAGGCCTGGGAAGCACGCCTCCCCTCATGCTGCCCAGGCCCAGCTGAGCACCCAGGATAAAGCCCTCCACAGCCCAGGCCTCAGGCTCCCCTCCAGGAAGAGGTAACTGTCTCTCCCCCGTCTCCAGTGCCTGATGTTCCTGGGTGCCTCATCTTCGCCTGGTGCTCTGCAGCCCTCGCTAGGCCGGGGGAAGAGGGAGTGCCGGGTCCCAGGCTGTGGAACAAGGACGGCCGCAGGGACTAGCCTCAGGCCCCACCTAGGGGTCCTGGGGCAAGAGTGGAGCTAGAACTCAGAGCTCCCCTCCCAGGGGTCATGGCGGCCCCTCCCACTCTGTGATGACTTCCGGTGCTTGCCCCCCCAATAGAATGCTAAAATTATGTTTTGCAACCTCATCACCCCAAAAACACATCTATCCTGGCTGGATTGTTTTTAAGACAGTGTCTTGCTCTATACCCAAGGCCGGTTTCAAACTCATGACCACCCTCCTGCCTCAGCCTCTCCAGTGCTGGAATCACAGGTATGAGCCCTCATGTCTGGCTCAGAGGTTCTAGCATCAGAGAAGCACCCAGCACTTTGCTCCCTGCTTACCTTCCAAGCAAGAGGCAGGAGCTGCGGTGAAAGGATAGAGGGAGAGAGAGATCAGGTGACACAGAGGACCTAGTTCAAGGGCACTGAGCTGGGAAGGGGTCCCTGACTCTGAGCTGCTCACCAGCCCCTGGGCATCATCCACAGCCCACCTACTGCCACAAGGACCCGAGCTCCCAGGGGCCCTGGTGTAGCTCGCCGCACTGCAAAGGAGAAGGACAATTGAATGCCACCGAGGCCACCTACAAACACAAGGGAAAGGTGCAGGGCTAATCTGCTGGCGCTGATGCCCCCAGGAAACCTGCTCCCAGCCTCAGCAGGAAGTGGGCACAGTGCCCACCCGATCCCAGCCTCTGCCAGCATGGCAGAAAGTCTGGATCACAGCTGCTGCCCAGATGGGCAGGGAATTTGATTTCCCACCACCTCTGCCAGGCTGGTTCTCCAGGCCCACAGCTACTGGGCACTCTCCAGTCTGTCCCGCTCCAGTGCCCGTCACACCCCCTGACTCTGACCCACAGGGACAGTGCCAGGGCCAACAGTGACAGGCAGAGGCAGGCACAGCCAGGCATCAGCCCAGACTCTAGGGACAAAGTTCTGCTGAGAAGATGCAGAGAGCCCAGGCCAGAGCGATGCCAGCGCAGCCTCCCCGAAGCCCTGTGCCATCAGAGCCTCCAGCCAGCACCAGCGACCTTGGCTTCTCCAGAGCCCACATCTAGAGACCTCTGGCCCACAAGCTCAGGGCATGGGGAGGAGGAGACATCCAAGCTCACCCCGTGGCATCTTATGTCCTAAACCTCACCTTCCACACCCGCCAACTGGGAAACTGAGCACCTTGCCCCCCTCAAATCTCTCCTTGTCCTGCTAGACACAGCCTGGCTCCCCAGCAGCCCTGGGCCAGGAAGGAGCCATGACAGGGGGCTGTGGCCTTGGCCTCCGGCCCCCATCCTGTCTCGGTCTCCTGGGTTGATCCCGACACAACACAGTACCTGGTGACCTTGCAGTGGAGGAATGAGCAAGGCACGTGGCGGGAAGACAAGGGCAGCCCAGCCCAGCTCCGCGCCGGCTGCATCCGCCCGCAGAGTGGCCAGCCCGGCCACACCAGCACATTCCCAACTCTCCGCACGTCCCCCACCTTCCTGCACCTGTCTCTCGCCATGGCTGCTCCTGGCCAGCTCACACTGCCAGGGAGCTGTGTCCAGGCCCAGAAACCAGGCCTGGGCCAGGTCAGAGGAATGCAGACTGTCCTGGCAGAAAGGGCTCCTGCTGTCCACCGACTAAGCCACCACTCTGGCCATTGCCGCCCTGAACACGACATCCCAGCCCCACTTTACAGATGGGGAAACTGAGGCTCTGAGACCTAATCAGAGCACAAAGGAGGCAAGAGCACAAGCAAGAGGTCCCAGCCAGGGACAGGAGCCCCTCTGGCCGCGGGGTTCCGTGAGTGACCTTGGTGTGGACAGCCTGGCCCAGAATGAGGCAGCCCCAGCCACCTGTCATTGTCTTCAGTCCTGGGGCACCTGAGCCAGCTGAGCTCATCCGATTGTGACCCTCAGATGCTGGGATCACAAAAGCTTATTGTGTAAGCCCGCAAGTTGGGGGGCAATCTGTCACCCCTCCCCCCGCGTGCTCCAGACCCCCTGGTGCTCATCCCACACTGGCAGCATCCCCTCCCTGCCAGGAAGCAGGGCCAGGCCAGGAGCAGGAGGGACAAGTGGACACTCACATCCGACCTCCAGCTGCACTTCCGCCGAGGCATCACCCAGCTCACTGACAGCCCGGCAGGTGTAGACGCCAGTGTCCCTCTCCTGAGCCGAGGGGATCCGCAGCTTCCCGGAGCTGGAGTCCTCAGGGGCGAGGATCATTTCCAGATCCCCTGGGGTGCAGAGGAAAAGCACCAGCAGGAGCTGTGGCTATCACAGAAACCAGGGCACCTGCATCTACATTGGCTGGGGGGGCCGGGTGGAGACAGCTTTATCCCAAAGTGGGTACCCCAGGGTCTTCCCTCAACCACTGTGGCCCCCAAAGGGAGGGCTTCACACCTGGTATGATAGGCTCATCACCGAGGACCCAATGCCCATGCCTCCTGCCGGGCACCAGCCCCTGCCCCAGCATCCCACTGGATCCGCTCTCTGAGGGTCTGGACACCGAGATGACCACACTCACCCCTTTCTGTCCCTCCTTGGCCCTTGCCTGTCTCTAGAGCTGCCTGCTCAGGACTGTGGGAATGGAACGCTCCTGTTTGTCGTTCAGGGCTGGCTTATGTGGCCCAGCACCACATCCTCAAGGTTGCAGCATGTGTCAGATGTGCATCCCTTTGGGGGTGCAGGAGACTCATCCCAGAGTCCTCGCATTGAGCTACATCCCCAGCCCTGTTCTGTTGTTTAAACCCTGAGACACAGTCTTGCTCAGTCACTAAGTTGCCCAGGCTGGATCTGAATTTGCAGTTTTCCTACCTCTCTTCCCACCCCAGAGTGCTACGACAACAGACAAGAATGTTATTCCTTCTTAGGGTTGAAGAATATTCCACTGTACGACCCCCACACACACATAAACACACACCTTATAAAAATCTGCAGGAGCCAGGTGTGAGAGTCCACTTCGGGAACTGCGGACAACTTACTCGGACTTAGAACTTACTTAGTTGGATTTACAAAACTCTGCTCTGCCCTGCAGGATCAACTATTGGGATTATTGCGGACATCTGCCCCACCCTGCGGGACCTTAAACTACAAGGACTTCTGCACTAGGATTATTGGCCTTAAAACCTACTTACTGGGACTTACTTACTAGGATTTAAGGATGTCTGCCCTGCCCTACAGGAGCTTCAACTACAGGAATTACTGTGGACATCTGCCTTGTTTTATGCAAACTAGGATCATGGGTGTGAAGGCTTGATACCAAACAAAGGTGTGGCGAGTTTGGGCATTGGCCCCTTCTGCTGCTACAGTATCTGGCCTTTTGCTGCTACTGCTCAGAATAGCAAGAGTCGAGTCCATGCTCAGCCTTTTTCTCAAGATTCCAACTTTGGTGTATGTTGGTTATTAATCCTTTAGCTGTGGAACTCACAGGGGTGGGGGCAGGAGCTTATCACAAGGGTTCTGGTTGTATCCTCTTACCCTGTCTCCCGCAAGTCCACACCTGTAATTCCAGCACTCCAGGTGGCTGAGGCAGGACAATCACAAATCTGAGCTCAGCCTGGTCAATTTAGCAACTTAGTAAGACCCAAAATATAAAAAAGGAGCTGGGGTTCTGGGGATGTAGCCCCCTGGCGCCATGCCTGCTTGGCAAGATCAAGGTCCTTAGTTCAATCCCTGGTACCAAAAACAAAAGGAACTGGGGCCCAGCTCAATGTGGAGGCCCAAGGCTCAATCCTCAGTGCCATAAAAATTAACTAGCTAATTTAAAGGGGGGGCCCTGGCTGGCCTGAGGCTCCGACCTGCACGGGCAGTAGGAGAAACACTGAGCCAGGAGCCTGGACACTCTGCTGCCCCGTCCAGGACAGAGTGCTGTGCCCTGAGCGCCCATCCCAGTCTGGTGGGTCCTCCTGGCCTGGTGGGGACCAGGCTGACCTGAGAGGACCCGGCACAGCCAGCTACAGCCTCCCCCAGGGCCTCGCACCCCATTCTCCATTCATCGGCCATCACACGAGCTGTCACCACGGCTGAGAACACAGCACAGCCTATTTCCAATACTTCATCCCACACAAGTGACAGCTCTGATTTCTGATTTCTGCATTTTTCAGAGAGGCAACTGAGGCCCACAGGCACCAAGTCATTTGCCCAAGGTCACCCAGGGGAGCCAATTCAAACCCCAGGTCGATAGTGCTGGTCGTGTGGACAATGGTGGGCGTGCAGACGGCTGGAACCTTCACTGCCCCCAGACAACCCAGGTGCCAGAACTGACCTCACCTGTTTCCCTCGCACAACTCACCTCTGTACCAGATGACCCGGGGCGGGGGCGCCCCCGACGCCGCACACCCCAGCACGACCTCCTCCCCAACAGCGGCAAGTACCACGGCGTTCACAGGAGACACTGACGGGGGGTCTGTGGGCAGAAGGGCGATGGGGCACCTGGCCCCTCCACACCTGCCCCCCTGCACTGCTCGGGGCTGGATCTCCTCCTCAGAGGGCACCTCAGTCTGTGCATGTTTGTGCCTCTCCGTCAGCATGTAAGTCCCTACATGCTCAGGAGGCACGTAAACAGGAAAGGGGCAGGAGGGCAGGGTCCCCCCACAGCTGCCATGCCCGAGTACCTGTGTAGTACAGGGTGACGGTCTCCTTGTCTGTGCCCACTTCGTTAGCAGCCCAGCAGGTGTAATTCCCAGCATCCTCTGGGGCAAGCCCCTGAATGATCAGGCTTCCCTGGGAGTCCACGTGGACTCTGGAGTTGTGCCAGCCATAAAAACATGTCGGGTCACACGACCGGCTCCACGGTCATCAGTAACTGCCCTCACTAGCGACCCACTCTACGCTGATGGCTTCCTCCAGGCTTACTGTCTGGACGGAGCCATTTAACCCACAGGACTCAGAGAGGCAAGACGACTGGCCCAAGGCTGCACAGACTCAACAGGAGGAGCAGGATGTGAGCACAGGTCTGCTGGGCGCGAGCCCGAGCCCCACCACTCATGCCACACAGGGCATGGCACTGTCAGGTTTCCAAAGAGAAGTTGCTCCCCGTGTGTACCCGGAGTCCTCATCCCCTACTACAGCTCTTGTCCTGGGCCCTCACCTGTTGTCCTCACGCACAGTGAGCCCCTCTCGGCTCCAGGACAGGTGAGGTGTGGGGTACCCCGAGGCTGAGCAGCTGATCTTCACTTCCACACCCTGGGAGAGGCGCTGGGACCTGGTGTCGATGCTCACTTGTGGTGCTTCTGCAGCCCGGAGGGGGAGCAATGGGGAGGGGCCGTCAGATGCCAGCCCGGAACGCTCCCTCTCCCTGAAGCCACAGAGGGAGTCAAGGCCCAGATGGGACTGGATTGCTGGGGAAGACCAGCTGGCCGCCTAACCACCCAGAGTGCTGTCAGGAGACGTCACAAGACACCAGTGGCTGCCAAGGCTGGGTGAGTCTTGCCTCCGGTGACCCCTCAGGTGACCCCTGAGGTGGCCCCTCAGGCCAGCCCTAAACTGGCCACAAGCTGAGCTTCCACCCTAGCGGTCAGCGTGGCAGTGAGCTATCTAGGAAGGCAAGTGCACTGCCCTCACTGCAGACATTTCCAGCTCCCGCCTGAGGATCCCAGAGTAGCCTCTGAGTCTGCTCAGCACCCCAGGCAGCCGACCCAGCACGACCAGCACAAGGAAAGATGCTTGTTAAGTCACCAGTCCAAAGACCTGGTGAGAGAACCCGGGGCACAGGATCTGCCAGCAGACGTGGCTAACCCAGGTCTCTGGGCTTGTGACCACAGGGTGCCCAGCACATGTGATTGCCCGTCTCCAGGACTTGGTCCCTGCCCTGCACACTGACAATGGTCGGCTCCACGTCCTAGGAACAGGACAGGACACAGGGAGACTGGCTTGCCTACAGCAACAGATACTTAGGCTAAAGATGAGGAAGGCCTTCCCACAGCAGGAACCACCAGGACTTTGGTGAGAGTCCTCGCTGCCTAAAGTTTCAGAACACACTGCAAGGGCTGCTTCCTCTTTTCAGGGACAACACTGGGGAGAAGATGCACCTCGGGGCAGGCGCTAGGTGGAGTGGGGCAGCCTTACCTCGCACCAGGAGCCAGGTGGACGTCCTTGCAGCCCCATTGTTGTTGCTGGCCACGCACTGGTACCGCCCGCCGTCACTGGGAACCACCCCACTGACCTCCAGGGACTGGTTGGCCAGCTGGGTGACTCGGCCTGGCGAGGCAGGCAGAACTCGCCAGTCCCGGACCCACGTCAGGTTGTAGGGCGCATCACCAAGGACCTGGCAGGACAGGACAGCAGTCTCCCCCGGGGACACGGTCACGTTGGGGGCAGGGGCCAGCTGCGGTGGAGGCTCTGTGGGCGCAGGATAACAGGAGCGACTAAGAGGGTGGGGTCATCACCCTTGTCCCTTGGGACAGGCGTCAGCCCGCAGAGCTCACAGCAGCATCTGCGCCCCATCCAGAGACGCCGGGAGGACTGTCATCCCCACCGCAGCCACCACACCCTCGCAGGGCTGCCGAGCGTGGTGTGCGTGTGTTCTTCCACATGACAGCCAAGTGCGAGATTACCAAGGCCTACGTGCTCCTCACACCCTCGGAGACGATAACTTCCCCCTGGGGAACAGCCTGGGAAACAGCCGGCTCCAAGAGGGAGATTACGGTTCACTCCCAACCACCCCCAGCCCCACGGCAGAGCTGTTTATACCAGCCAAACTGAGAAACCAGGCCACTGTCCCGAAGGGGCTATGCACGGTGTGGCAGCAGAATGCCAGCTTTGACCAGATCAGAGATCGCCAGCAGCACAAGGATCCACAGCCGCAGGCGGAGCTGATCCCAGACAGTCCTACAAGCCTGTATGACGCCACAAGGGATGTGACAACCCCAGACAAACGGGGAAACTGACTATGGACAGAGCTAAATAGAATTCGGCCATTACTGTTCATTCGCTAGGTGTGATCAGAGAAACTGGATTACAATACAACCTACTTTTTTCTAGAAATACCAATGTGTCAGGATGATGATTAGTGAGTTGAAAATATCTTAACAAACGAGATACAGCACATCTGACCGAGTTTAGCAATTGCTAAGTCTAAGTAAGTGATGTCCCAATTCCTCATACTGCTCAACTTTCCATGCTCTTTTCCGAATCCCAGGAGCAGAGGCTCTGGCTTGCTGTATTGTTGGATGGTAAAGAAATCAGGTCACTAAAAGCATATGTGCTATTATTCCTTCTTTGTTCAAATACACACACAGGGCACAGCCTGAATGCAAGGAAACTGAGTATTCGCTAGACGCTGGGAGGACAGGTGGCTTTGATCTTCTTTTCTACTTGTCTATAGTTTTTTGGCCTTCCTACCAGGAGCATATAATTTGTTAAAAATTGATGTAAAGTTCTTAAATCCAGTTTCTCTTCAAGAGAGCTTAGGTTTAAGATTAAAAAAAAAAAAAAGCCCAATTCTATTTTGAGATGATTGATGGAGATTTTCCATCCAGGGTGAGGACTCTCAGTGGGACAGTGGCTCATGAGGGTCCTGCAGGTGGCCCGAAGTCCAGACCAGGAAGTCAGCGTAGAACTCATGCCAGCCAAGGTGACCTCCGCTGGAGTTCCTGACCTTCCCATGGCTGACAGCCTCAGGCTGCCATCACGTGACACAGCCCCAAACAGACCCAGCAACTGGACCCAGCGATCGGAGACGGAGAATCCAGGGAGGAGGGTGAGGAGCGTGTACAGAGCACCCAAGGACAGACCTGTGATGACGACCTGCGCCCTGGCCCGGCCGGCTCCAGCCCTGCTGACCGCTGTGCACTCGTAGGTCCCCTCCTCAGCCTGGGAAGCCCGTAGGATCTCCCAGCTGCTGTTTCCCGACTCCCTAAGAAACAGCGGGGGAGTGGGGGACATCACAGTCACCTGCATTGGGACCCCAGCTTCATCCAGCCCTCAGGGGTCCCTGACTCTCACTAGGACTCAGCAAAGAGCAGCCTGCCAAGGACACAAACTCCGCCATAGCTGTGCGGCCTGACAAGGCCCTTGGCCGCCCCTCCACACCGGCAGGCTCTTCCTGCCCTTGCTGCTGGCTGGAGCCTGTGTGCAGGTTGAGTTTCGCAGGAGGGAGGAAGACTGCTGATGGCCGGGGCGCAGCCCAGCAGGAACGGGAGCTTTGGGGGCCCACCCCTCACCCCGGCCATCCTGCAGGTGCCTGTGTTGGGCTGCCTGGGAGGGCAGAGACCAAGCCCAAGTTGCTCTCCTGTCACCCCCTCCCAAGCTTTCTCCAGGCCCAGGGCACAGTGGTGTGGTCACTCACAGGAAGTGCCTCTCCTCGCCCAGCCGGGCCCCATCACGATGAAGCTGCAGCCGGAAGGGGAGGGCGCTGTGCACAGAACAGGAGACCAGCAGGGGCTGATGCCGGTACCCGTGGATCCTGGGGGGCATGCTGACCAGAGGAGCACCTGCAGGGGAGGATCAGCATTCAGACAGCCCCTCCACCCACCCCTGGCCACAGAGCAGGAGCCTGGGACTCTGGCCCCAACCCTACCTCCCAGTGGCCACCAAAGGCAGGACCCTGTACCCTTCTAAGCCTCAGCTTCTACCTGTGCAGAATGAGGTGATCCCACCCCAAATGCATGGGGTAGTCTCGAGGAGGAGGTGAGGGGTGGCATGTGGGAGTCATCAGCGACATGTGTGGCCCACATGTTCCACCAGAGGAGACTCAAGTGTCTTTCAGAGGGTTTTTTTGTTGTTGTTGTAGTTGTTGTTTTTGGTTTGTTTGGTGGGTTTTTTGTTTTTTGAGACAGGGTCTTGCTATGTAGCCGAGGTTGGCCTCAAACTCAAGATGACCCTCGTGCCTCAGCCTCCTGAGGGCTGGGATTATAAGTGTATACCACCAATTTGGAGGATGGGGGGACAGATCCACCTCTCCCCATTCCACAACCCATTGGATCAATCCTGCTTGCAGACTAATTGGGGACCCAGGGGTGTGGGAGGGGGGTGCCAGAGCCTCTGGCCTAGACGGTCAGTTTTCCCAACTTGGCTGGGAAAAACCTCTTCACTTTAAAATAAGCACAGCTGCTGGCACATGGCTGTGGATGCAAAATTCACATAAATTTTTGAGATAAAACGAGACTTCAGTGGAATCTCACAGCTGATGATGAGTCCCTTGGGAGTCCCCATCCCTCCCCCGCCTGACCCTGGTCTTGGGGTAACATCGTCTCTCCTCAGCTGTGGGGCGGTCTGAGAAACTCCGTGCATGGTCGGCCGTGGGTGCTCACACAGAGAGGAGCCGGGACGCGCCGGGGCTGGGACGGCGCCAGACCTCCTCAGAGGCTGCTGGGAAGTGCGGCTGCGGTGACATCAGGCAGCAGGCCGCCTGCCACATCCCAGGGGACAAGGGTGTTGGACCTTGCAGCCACGTCCCCGGCTGTGTCACGGCAGCTGCCCCTCACCCACGCACGCCAGGCCCCTGTCAGCCACTATGCTCCGCCTCCAACAGCCGAAAGGGCCCAGGGACCCCAGGCCCACCCGATCCCCCAGCTTAAGAAAACTCCTGGCAACCAGCCCTTGAAGGCGACAGGAATAAAAAGCCCTGACCACCTCCTTCACAAGCCAAGATGGAAATCAATGCCCAGAGCTAAGCCCTGAACTCTTGTGTCTGCGAAAGACCAGGGAGAGAAGCAGCCCTCTCCCCTGTCCTGTGCTCCTGTAGCCCCTCCTCAGCTCTGTGAAGGGGGCCAGGAACCACAGCTGGGAGGCCACCAATGCCCACCCACCGTGGACACTATGGGGGTCAGGGACCCACCCTCCTGCCTCCCTGCATCCCTGTCTGTAGAGGACAGCCTGCCCCCTCTGGGGCCTGACAGAGAATCCCCAGGACGTTGGTGATATCACTGAGCAAAGGCGTCAGTGAGCAGAGGAAGCAGCGAAGCCCAGTGAGGAGGCCAGGTGGCCAGGGCACCCCCTGCCAGGACCCAGGGTAGACCTGGAAAACTAAGGCATCCACTGCCCTCCGGTAACTGCCAGCCTGCGTGGTCCGACCTCAGGGGCACCCAGGGAACCACAGACCTCAAGTGTGGGCACCAACACAGCTTGGCCCTCGTGAGCTGATAAAGTGGCCACAGCAGGGTGCCACGTGTGGAGCTCGGTCCCCTCATCTATAGAGGCATGAGGCAAGCGTGTAGTGAGCCAGCACCCTCAGGAGCTCAGCCGGCTCCGAGAAGTGCTCACTGTGGGGACCAGAGTCAGTGTCCCTGAGCCCCAGGTCACACGGTGACTGGGTTCTGAAGCGTGAGTGCCCACATCCGCCCAACCGCTACCACGTATGCAGTGCCCAGCGCCACGAAGGCACACGGGGGACACTGAAAATGAATGCTAGGTAGGCGGATGGAGGGTGGGTGGTGGGAGGATGGATGGACAGGTACCCAAAACAAACGCTGAAAAGACTGATGTCTGCGGAGAATGAACAGATGCGGGGGGCGGGGGGGGACATCGGAGAAAATGGATAAATGGTCAGTTAGATGGACGGCAAGTGAGTGGGAAGATGGCTGGATAGACGGAAGGACACACAAATGACGACGGCTGGTGGGTGAGAGCACAACTTTGTTTTAACCTCTGACCTGACAGCTCCTGGGCCACATCTCCGTCTAGTACAATGCCTGGCAGGAACCCTGCCCACAGAACCCCACCGCACACACCTTCCCCAGGCCTGCCTAACCAGGGAAGCAGCCAGGAAGGAAAGAGACAGCAGGGCACAAAGGGGCCACCACTCACCTGCAGCCACCCCGCTGTAGGAGACCCCGGAGATACGGAGGAGGGCGTTCCCCTCGTGGTCCTTGCCTTTCACTTTGAGGTAGAAGCGCTCCTTGGGCGTGCGGAAGGGCGGCCCGCCCCACAGCTGATGGGTGGACCCATTGGTGAGGGGCTGCATGGGCAGAGTCAGGAGGGGCCGCCCTGAGTGGTGCGACAGCTCCACAGAGTCCAGGTGCCCCGGAGCCTGCAGGCCGGTGGAGTTGATCACCAGGGAGATGGGGACGCCTGCGGGGGAGAGGAGAGCAGAACATGGCCCGGCTTGGGGCTGGACTCTCGGGCCACACCTCAGGGCCCAGCCTGCATGGCCGTCCTGCACCAGTACCCTCACTTTCTCTACCCGCTCCTACCCAACTCCCCAACTCCAGCGTGCGGGACTGAGCCGGGGCAGGAGCGAGCTGCTGTCCGTGGTCCTGAACACACTGCCTGTCCAACCCTTGCTTTCTGTGCTGTCTCAACTGGTCTGGGCAGATGGAGTTCTCAGCACAGGACTGGCCGTGTCTCCAGCCCCACCCTAGACCCTAGTGTTAGCCGCTGTCGACTGGTTTCGGGAATGGACTCAGATCAAGTGAGCCCTGGTGTGGGGACTCCCCAACTCCTACCTGTCCCTTTGCTCAGCTTTCCTCTGCCTGCATCTTGATGGCAATGTGGGAGTCTCCACAGCATCCCAAGAGACACAGAACAGGACTTGGGTGTTTTGTTTTGTTTTGGGTTTTTTGCCTTAGATAATCCGGGAGCCTCAGCCAAGACTCTCCCTCCTCTGACCGTGGTTGATTTTTCTCCCTCAAAGATAAACAACAGCAAGCAGCGGAGGACTCTGCTGGACTATTGGGACTCTTGTGATGCCTCCTGGAGTCTGAGCCTTCCAGCGCAGATGAGGCTCCAGTGGTCCCGACTCCTCTGAAAAGCCAGCATGGTGACACAGGCCACGCTGCTCCGGGGCCAGACATCCACTGTCCTGTTAGCCACAGACACCTTGGCTCTGAACGTCCAGCACTGAGGCCACATGCCCGTGACTGTCAACTGGCATATTGTGTCTTTCCTTCTAAAAATGTCTTGCATCCCCGTCTTGGTGGAAAGCGGAAACCTAAGGAGGCCCCGTCTGGGACCGTCCTTCCACTTCCCTGGGGACCGGCCTGGGCGGCTCCTTTCAGTCCCTCTGGCCCTGCACCCCAAATCTCTCTGCTGTCCTGCCTCCCAGCTTCTCCCCACTTCCTGCCACTGGCTAAACAAGCACAAGATGAGCTCACAGCTCTCTTTTCACACCAAAGACATTCCTTCTGGCGCTGGCAGGGAAACCAAGAGGGCGTGACCAGACGGCTGACCCCAGGGCGGCACAAGCACAAGAGGGAACCCTGAGGGTGCAGCCCGTGCCATCCGGTCACTTCTCAGGGGTCCAAAGCGGCCTGACCTAGGCCCAGCCCCTCTTCTGATCTGAGCTCACCCTCAGAATGGCCGTGTAGGGACCGTGTTTTCTGAACTATAAGATGAGACTCTGATGCAGCCACCAGATGGCATTTTCTGACCACATCAGTACCTGAATTTTCCAAGACAAGCTGCCGAGGGCCCACAGGTACCCTTGGACTCTGGGGTGACTTTCAATTTGAAAACTGTGCCTCCAACTTCAATGTCCCCAGGCTCTGCCGGCCTCCACCCACCAAGGGGCATCCAGCTCGCCCTTCAGAGCGAGGCAGCGTCTCCTTTGGGAAGCGCTCAGCTCATGGCCACTGTTCTGGCCCTGCACTAGTGTGTGTTCACTGGAGAGCTAAGAGCACTCCAGGGCAAGTGCAGCACTAAAGAGGACAGCGCCAGGGTCTTGGGGCCCTCGGTGGCTGGGATGATGTCCTGAAGGTAAATGTCTCCCATCACTTGGTCTGGGGCTCCTGGGGACATACTCACTCCCCGCTCTGTTTATACAGTGTGACTGAAACACAGTATATGTTTGAATTTTTTCTAATTTATTGTAGTAAAAGACACATTGGTACCAGTCGCCCTGCAGGCCATCCTTCATTTCAAACACACTGATCCCAAGGTCCTCGCCACTTTCTGCCACAGCTCCAGAAATCTTCCATGAGTGTCTGTAGTTGTGCTGTTGTGGCCGCCTGGATATCTCAAACCAATTAAAATGTTGACTTTCTACAGTTATTTTGACTTTAGGGAGGAGCCAGAGGCGCACAGTGTCAGGTCTGGTGAGCGAGGTGGATGAGGACACAGTGTCGCGTTTTACGAGCTGCCTTTCCGCTGGACGGCGCTGGGCAGCTGTGCTCACTGGACTTTAGATCACCCCTCATAAAGACCCTCAGGAAAGAGGACTCTGAAGCAATTGCAGAAAGTGGCGAGGAGGACAGGAGGATCTGAAGGGGTCCACGGCAGCGAGCCTTTCACTGTGATAAATCTTTAAAATGGAAACACTGATCACACTTTTAACCCTTCCTTGTACATCCATGTGGACTGGAAGGAGCTCTGAGCCTCTGCTACAGAGTCCGTGCCAGTCACACCCTCTGCAGAGTCAAGGGCATTGTACCTTCCAAGGGCCACTCGATGGTGTGGTTGAGGTCCAGAGAGGGCTGCACGGAGAAGCCGGCTCGGAAGTCGATGCTGCTGATGCCCGTGATCCTCACCGAGTGGCGCCCGCTGCTATAGACCTGGCACAGGCCCACAGGTCACCCAAATGTCCCACAGCAGCTCCAGATCTCTCGCCTTTATAGGCAGGGGCAGCATACCCCCCCCACCCACAGGAGCACAAGCTCTGCTGACACCCCAACCTCACTTTCAGGTCCCCCTACACCTGCAGGCCCCGACATCCAAATCCCTCCTTGCTGTTCCCTTCCACAAAGTTCAGATTCAAAGATCCTCAAAAGTTTAGAGGCGAGAAGTCAGTGCCATGCTTCCACGTGTGGAACCACCGCAGCCCTGGACCCAGCGCGTGCCCAGGGAAAGTCCAGCCGGCAGGAGCTCACGATAACCCAAGGCAGCGCTCGCTCCACCCTGGATGCCCCTCGGGGCCGAGGCAGCCTGCAGGCCCTGGCTTCCAGCCTCCTGCCGACACAGCTGGTTCCGCCACCCCCACGGTCACCTGGCTTCTCCGACACGTTCCCCAGGTTCAAACCCGGGCCAGTTTGTCAGCTATCTCGGAACTAAAGCGGCTTCTCCCAGCCTCGATAGCTTCCTAATCAGCCCCAAACTACTCTCCTTCCTCCTCTGTGCTTGGACTTGACTCAACACCCCCGCCCACATCCCTGCCCCCGCCGAGAGGCAGGAGGGAGGCCCGGTCCAGCTCCGGAAGCCGCTCCCCACCGACACCTGCACCCGGTTCCTACCTTGATGGACCACAGCCCGGGGTGCTTGGGCTTAAAGGCCACCACCTTGGCCGAGTCGGGGATGTTGAGCAGCACGTTGAGGCCCTTGTCCTTCTGGAGGATCCTCCCTATTGAAGCCCCAAGTCCTACTCAGTCCCCACCGGTCCTGGGGCTCCAGGGGCCCCACCCACACCCACACGCCGGATGCTGGCCCCAGGCTCCC
The DNA here is from genome assembly GCA_004026965.1 of Petromus typicus. Taxonomy (NCBI): domain Eukaryota; kingdom Metazoa; phylum Chordata; class Mammalia; order Rodentia; family Petromuridae; genus Petromus; species Petromus typicus. The sequence goes on from PVIR01002247.1 coordinate 88,473, forward strand.
AGGGGCCTGATGAGATGGAGGCTGCTGTTTTAATTCCGCCTTCCTGCTTCCTCCCACCCCTCTGCTCTGCTGTGTCCCCCACATCTTTCCTGGCACCTCGCGTCTGAGGCCCCAGCACCTGGGTCTGCATCTCTGTCCCACTCGGGTTTCTGGCTCAGCCAGCTCCACTGAGGAGCCCAGCCCAGGGGTGGCACATACCCAGCGGGTCTCGCACTTCGATCTCAGGCCCTGGCCCGCTCAGGGAGACGGTGACCTCCTTGAGGCTGGGGTCGAAAGGGAGTCTCCAGGTGTGCTCGCCCCCCTCTTCATGGTCTGTGGACAGCAGGTGCACCTTGGAGGCCTGGATCGCTGACTCCACCCACTTCAGCACCTGCAGGAATTCGGGCAACGCTGATGCCAGGAGCCCTGCCGTCTACCTGCGACTGCCCGCCTGGGCAGGTCTCCAGCTACTGCAGGCCATGTCACCCTACACAGCTTCTAGGCTGCATACACTGCATCTAGGTCACCCACGGCCACCCACTGCCCACCCTGCTGCAGAGGGCCTGACTCAGACACTGCGCCCACTTGGCCTGTCCAGCTCGGACCTGTGTGGCCACAGTCAAGGCACCCAGAGAGCCCAGATGGGGGAGGAGCAAAGGGAGGGCACGGCTGAGGCCAGGGACACGTCCCCACACCCCTCTCTCCTCCCTTCCTTCGTTCCTTCCATTCTTTTGTATATCTGTCTCTCTGGTTTATATTGCTATTTCCAACTCAAAGTTCACATTGCCTTTTTTTTTTCAAAAACTCAGTTGTTTTGACTATAAAACAAAAACTTCTTTAAAAAAAATTACTCAGCAGTTTAAAGCTGGAAAGGCAACCTATGTAGCAATTTTGAAACTATGTTTCTTGTAAGATAAAATGAGTAAAAATGGTAATTTTTTTTGTTTGGGGGCTTGTCTGTTTTTTTGAGATAGAGTCTCACTGTCCATTCCAGCTGGCCTTGAACTCACAATGTAGCCCAGGCTGGCCTTGAACTCGTGGCCCTCCTGCCTCAGCCTCCCGAACCCTGGGTTTACATGTGTGCACCACCACACCCAGCATTCAGCAGTTTCCGAGTCAAGGTTTTCTCTTATAACAAAATGTAAGAGAAACCTGCAGGTTTATAATCAAATAAAGTAGAATTTTTAAAAACCTCAGTGTGCAATTTGAATTGGAAAATCAATACAAATCAGACAGATAAAAAAGATAAAGGGCCAGGGATTTAGCTCTGTGGTTCCAGCCCCTGCCTTGCAAGTGCAAGGACCCAGGTTCAATCCCCAGTAACCACATACAACAATACTGGGCGTGGAGACTCATGCCCAGCAGCAATCAGTACCACATACTACAGTGCTAGGTGTGGTGGCTCACTCCTGTAATCCCAGCACTCGAGAGGCAGAGGTAGGATTGCTGTGAGTTCAAAGGTGAGCTCAGGGCCAGCCTGAACTACAAAAGCAAGACTGTGTCTCAAAAAAAAAAAAAAAGAAAGATAAATAGATAGAAAAATAGGTATAGATGATGTAAGATAGATATGATAGCTAGATAGGATACAGAAGATAGTTAGACGGGGCCGAGGAGTTAGCTCAGTGGTTCCAGCGCCTGTCTTGCAAGCTCAAGGGCCCGGGTTTGATTCCCCAGTAACCACATAACAATACTAGGTATGGAGACCCACACTCAGCAGCAACCAGTACCACATACCACAGTGCCGGGCGTGGTAGCTCACGCCTGTAATCCCAGCACTCGGGAGGCAGAGGCGGGAGGATTGCTGTGATGTGAGTTTGAGGCTGAGCTCAGGGCCAGCCTGAACCACAAAGCGAGACTCTGTCTCAAAAAACCTAAAATAAAATAAAATAAAATAAAATAAAAAGAAGAAGATAGTTAGACGGATGGATATGGACGATAGATAAAAGAGGTAGATAGACACTCTAGAGAGGCAGACTAGCAGCACTGTCCACAAACCCACACTTCACTGGTTGCAGCCAGTACCCAGATCTTAGTTTCTAAACACCTTGCCCTTCGCTCCCCTTGGAGAAACAGCTAATTCCAGGTTTGAGGCAGGAATTCACAGGCCACGCTGGGAGGAGAATCTGTTGTCCCACAAAGCGTGAAGCTGTGGAAGACGAAGGCAGATACAGCAAGGGGACTCGGCAGCGGCCTGAGGCTCCCCTGCTGGCTAAATCAGGGAAACCTTAGCCCAGAAGAGGACCAGATGGAAACACACTGAGTTACGTAATCCCCATGCGCCCTAACAACTCACAAAAGAGAAAGAAGAACTCAAAGCAGTCAAAACTCCTGAGTCCAGAGAAAGGACTCGGCAAGGCTCCTGCCTTCCCGGCTAAAACTGAACTTCAGAAGAACGAGATCACGCCCTCTGAGGAGCAGGCGCTGCTCCTGGAAGCGGGCCCGTAATCAATGTGGAAGGAATGAGACAAGTAGGAAGTCATTATTTTGCAACCCCTCATGACATCATCGTTTCAGGCCGGCTCCCCAGTGGGGGCTAAAGCCAGTGGATGGAAGGCTGATGGGAACTGGGTGTCCTACCCCCCCAGATGGCCCGAGTCACAAGGCGAGGAGCACAGAGAGCTGTCTGTCATCACCCCGACCACTGATTGAACTTGTCATCAGTCACAGAGGGGCAGTGAGACAGTCTTCGCCTCTTGATGAGAAGCCACAGCAGGAACACACAGCAATCCCAGCCAGCGCCTCCTGCCTGGGTGTTGTCTAACCCGCTGGGCACACGCTTGATTTGGGCAGAGCAGAGAGCAAAGGAAAAAGTTAATGACACCACACGGAAACGATCAGGTGAGTCCCGGGAATGGGACGTGGTACAAGTCACTGCCCTTCAACAACTGTGTCACCAAGGAAAAGGAGAGCGGGCTCCAGACTCCCACGGCCGTCCAGACAGAACAACCCAGCCAAAGCCTGTTCCATAGACTCTTGATTAGACACAACTGCTGCGAAGACATATCGAAACTCAAATATGGGCCTGGTGTCAGGTGATGCTAGGAGACTGTGGTTAATTTTACTAGGTAATATTTTGATTATAGTGGATAATTACTTCTCTTTTTATTAAAAAAAAAAATTCCATGTTAGGGCCTGGGGTGTAGCTCAGGGGTACAGTACTTGGCTCACTCTAGAGTCAGTTCAAGAAAATCAAAAGAAAAAATTCCTTGCTTAATTATTTATGTGTCAGGTGTCATGACAGAGAAGATGGGTGTGATGGAGCATGCATATAATCCCAGCAGGGGCCGGGTGGGGGCTGAGGCCCGAGGATTGCGAGTTTAAGCCCAGCCTGGGCTACTTAGTGACTTAGGGACACCCTGTCTCTAAATTTACAAAGGACTAGGGATGTAGCTCAGTGTGTAGGGGCTGGGATTGACCTCTAAAAACAAGAAAAAGAAAGTGTACAGATAGATAAAGCCAGTGAAGACAGAAACATTAACAATCTTTCTATCTAGCTGGTGCGTAGGTTCTTTCTGCTTTTCTGTGTCTTTGAAATAATTCATAGTCATTTTAAAAATAAAAGTCATTTTACAGTGACAAACATCCCATGACTTTAATACACACAGGAGCAGGTGCAGTGGGGTACCGCTGCTCACCAACTCTGTTTACCTGGATGTGGTTTTCTGAAATGCTGTTGGAAGGAAAAATGAAAACCATGTCCAGCACCCATAGGGAAAGTTCTGTGATTGATTAGCAATGTCTGTCACAGGTATAGCCTCTGACAGTAGTGTCTTATGTGCTAAATGTTGGCTATCTCGGATCTAAATCTTCCAGCTCTGTCTACTATGTGATCTTGCACAGAAAGGAAGGGAAGGGGGGCAAGAAGGGAGCTAGACAAAGCATTCAAGATTTAGAAAATGCATATGTTTTGTTCATGCTGAGCTGAAACATATGTGGCAAGATTTCAGTTACCGCAGGATGAGAATTCAGTATCCTGACAACTTGAGCGTTTTGAATCTGGATCTACTCCAGTCTTGCTTTTGCCTAGATTTCTAAATAATGTGTTTCTTGTAAAGGTCCACCTGTCTTGGCTGAGGGACAGGGACACGGTCATGGTCCCTGTGGGGTTGGGCGGGAAGGGAGCAGTAGTCTAGGAACCCTGACCGCAGAGACCAACAGAAGCTGGCAAAGTGGGTGGTGCCCCTTGGCAGCCAAGAAGCAGCCCCGTGACCCCTGTCCCTCGCCAGGACCAGGTCTTGTCAGAGGCCAGGAGGGAACTGTAACACGCTAGGCAGCTAGGCAGTGAAGCCAGCCACAGGCCACAATCACCGTCAAGTCACACCCGCTACCGTGTCACAACTGCCATGGTATGTTTGTTTGAGGGTGTTCCTATGGGAAAAGATGTCTGGCAGCGCTGGCTACTGAGCCACAGAGAGCACGGGGCCTCCACTAGCACCACAGGCCCTCCATGGGGTGTGGCGGCTGGCCTTCATGTCCCCACAAGGCCAGACCCCCCATAAGGCCAGGCTAAGGGGCAAGGCTCCAGTCCCCCATGCTGCCCCCCAGGGCTCCAGGGTGGGATGGGAGCCTCCTGGGCACAGGGCCTCCATTAAACAAGCAGTGTTTATTTGGCAAAAGCGATGGCTTCCAGATGTTAGGGGCCGCGGGGCCTGGGGCCATGTTGGGCTCCTCTCCTGGTTGCTAATGGGGGAGGGATGAAGGAATCCGGCCCGGCTGCCTCAGCCAGATGGCTGCCGCTGGGCCTTCATGGTAGACAGATCACCCCCAGAGGCCATGCCGGGACCCGACAGCCCCCGCAGCTGAGGAAACAGCAAGGGACCAGAAGGCTGGACGGCCACAGAGCCCAATCAGAAAACTGAGCACCAGAGCTGGGTTTCCCAGAGGCTGGCACACACTGACAGGGAGAGACCCTTGTCCCGGGACTCTGGCACTGGACAGGAGGCACCCCAGACAGGCGCCCCAGAATTTCCTAGAGAAGTGTCCTCTCTTTGAGGGGCTTGTATGGAGCCAGGAGTATGTCCAGCTCCTCACGGAGGTATGGGGAGCCTCGCCTCTGCTTACTCTTGCCAGCCCTGTTTCCTTCCATCCTGGTCACCTCTCCCACAGGAGAAACTGAGGCCCACAGAGCTCAGAGCTGCGCTCAAGGTGCCCTGGCAGGCAGGGTCAGAACTGTACTCAGAAGCCCAGCAAGTCTCGTCCCCAACCCAGGCCTCCACCACGCCACCGCTGCCTGCCCTGGGAGGGTCCAAGATGAGGTCACCTCCGGGCCCCTCCTGGTCCCTTAATCAGAACCACCTGGCAGGACCCTCCCCGCCCAGCCCTGTCTGTCCTAGAAAGCAGCCGCTTCTCCCTAGTCTAGCGCAGAATCTGGGGCTGCCATGCTGCATCCCGAAGGTCCCAGAACTGGCCCAGCTGAGTTGGGAAAGGGGGGCCTGGGGGACACAGAAGAGGGCGAGCAGCCTCATGCCCTCCTGGAAAAGATGGGCCTTCTCCATCAGGAGGGCTGAAGCACAAAGGCTCTGCCTGGCTCTCCCGCCCCTGCCGCTCCCGTCTCCTTCACATCCCCCGGGCCAGTGACAGCGGTCTGAGCTGACTGTGCTGACAGGGCCGTGGGTGTCGCTCTTGGTCCTCCGTAAAGCTCCCCAGATGACACCCCTGGGCCAGCTCAGCAGCCACACTGCCCGCTCCAACGTGGTGGCTGTTCATGAGATCACACGAGACCCTCAGATTCCCTGGCCCTCACCTTCACCTGCCCTTCGTTACACTGGAGCTCCGTGGGCTCCTGGGTCCTGGGTGCCTCCACTGTGGAAAGAGCTCCACACACTAGAGCAGGAGACACAGGACTGGAGGTGTCTGCCCCTCACCCAGCACCACGCTACATGCCGCAGGTGCCCGATAAGGGAGAGAGAATGTGGCACGTGGCGCTCCTGTGCCCTAGACGAACCCTGAAAGGGTCACAGGCTAACCGCACAGCGTGGCTCAGGGACCTCTGCAGCTCTGAGGGAGGCCTCTCCCAGCTGGAGTCCCGGCGAAGACACGGCTCTCCAGCCTGAGGATGACAGCAGCCCTGGCTGCCCCCGCCGCGTTCCCAGGCTCACCACATGTCTGGGAACATCTGGAAGGAGCCAGGGCCAAGGCATTAAGCTAATGATCGGCAGGGCTCAGTGTCCAGGAGGGAGTGGGTCCAGCCCCACCCAGAGCAGCCAGTCCAGGTCATTGTGGTCCCACCGAGGCAGACGTGCTGCCCACCAGGTTCCCCATGGCAAAAGGCGGCATCATCCCAGAGCTGGTGCGTTTGCCACCTGCAAGCCAACAGCCTGCACCACCCACATAGGACCTGCCCCCTGGCGGGACCCGGGGTCCCAGGTGGTGGTAAAGAGTCAGCAAGGTCTCCTCAAAAGCAAGAACCGAGCCATCCACCCTCTGTGTGATGCTTCCCGCCCTCGCCTGGGGCTCAGCGCCAGGGGAGAGTGACACGCCAAAAACTGGAGCAGAAAGTGTTGCAGGCACCGTAAACGCCATCTGTCATCGGGGAGTTAAGGCACGCTAATCTAAACACAGCCCTGGAGAGCCCTGCCTTCCCGGGGCGACAGCAGCCCGGCCCCGCCCACAGCTGGCCTCCCGCCTTCCCTCCTCCAGGCCTCGTGCTCCAGGGAGCAGCGTCCACCCCCAGCTATTTCCCCAGCACCTGCTACTTTGGTGGCAAACAGGACCCACATGGCCCAGCCCTCAGGGAGCTCCCAGCCTGGGAACTGGATGAACCATACAAGAATAAAATCGCAATCATGCAGGGCAGTGGGAGAGGCACAAGAGATGAGACCCATGGGCACAGGAAGTCGGGATGGCCTCCGTGGGCAGGTGCAACGAGGGAGGAGCCGGTGAGCCCAAGCCGGAAGAACCGCAGCCCCTGCTGGGCCCTTGGGCAGGACGAACTGGGGACCCAAAGCGTCAGCAGAGTCCAGCGAGGCCAGGGGCAGCGGGCAGGGAGAACACAGCGGTGAGGGCAGGAGGGCAGAGGTGCTGATGAAGTCAGCACCGCAGGGGACACCAGTCAGGGACCGGGGCTTCAGGGCTGCTCGGGGGCTCGGGGCGCCCTCGCAGCAGCGTGAAGGAGCCAGGCTGCCCCTCTCCCCCACCCACCTCGGGTTCCCAGGCTCCGGGGAGCAGTTAGGAAGAGACCCCACACCCACACTTCTGCCAGCTGTCAGGTGGCCGGAGCAGGGCTTGCGCTCTTCCTACATCTTTAGCCACCAGCCTTTTAAAAACATTTTGAGACAGTTTTCCTAAGTTCACCACACTGGGGTTGAACTTGACATGCTGGATCAGGTCCCCGACGACAGAGGACAGGCTGAGCCACCTTGTCCAGCTAAGCCTCAGCCTTTGTACCTGTAAAACTTTTTCCCAGAAACTCCAGGCACCTATCTCTGGGCTGGGTGCCTCAGAGGGTGGGACACTGGCAGCAACTTCACTCACTCACCTCCGTCACCTGCTGCTTGTCCAGGTGGAACACCTGCCCTGAGCTGGTGGAGGCAATCTCCTCATAGGCCAGGTAGCCAGGATGGGTTCGGTCACCACAGTCCCCCGTCAGCACGAAGACCACCTGGAAGATGGGCGTGCGGCCCCTCGTGACTGCCCCGGCCGCCTCCTGCGGGATGGACTCTAGGGACAAGCCTGTCCCCCTCTCTGCATGGGTGGTGCTTCTATGGCAGGTGAGCGCGCCCATCACAGAGGTCCTGAGCCCAGGCAGGACAAGTGTACACTCGGGCCAGGAACCCTGTAGGTGCTCAATAAATGAGATAAACTCTACAGCAAGGCAGACTCATTTTGGAGCAGCTCCCAGGGGCTGCAGGAAGGAAAATCCTGTCTCTTCTGAGCTGGGGACAGGAGCAGGGCCGCAGAAGGCACGAGCCACACGGGGGCCCTCGGGCTAGAGGCCTGGCCTCCACTCACCTGCGACTGCTTCAGCTGCAGGAGCTGCAGCAGCTCGTCCTTCCTGTGGTAGTCCTTGGCACGGGCATCGGAGAAGACGTAGATGAAGGAGCCAGGGTTGGCGACCTCTACGGCAGCCTTGATGGCGCCCACACTCATCTCAGGGCAGTCACCGCCACCCTGGAGAGAGGAAGCGTGTCGGCAGCTGCCCACCTCCTTCACACAGGACGCTGGAGACGCTCCCGAAACCAAACGGAGCTGGGGCCGCACAAGCTGCCTCAGCAGCGCCCGCCCGGACTCCACCTGGCACCATCTTTCCCTTCCAGCGGAACAGCACAGAATCGGACTCTAGCTTCACACAAGTTTCCTCTCACACATACACTGAGCCAGAGAAACACGGTCCCATCCTGTAAGCTTCGGTGTGCGGCGCCAGCGTAATGAGTACTCTGAGTGGAAGGACGTGGGGACAGCCCCAAGGAGCCACTGATCACCGCAGCTTAAAGGACAGAGGCACAGACAGGAAGAGGCCAGGCTGGGTGAGAGGAAAGCATTGGAAGCGGCCTCTCCTGCGATCGCAACCTGTCCTGCGATCAACCCCAGATACACTGCCCGCGGCGCGCCCTCGCAGGCAGAGCTCCTGTGGGACCCTGGCTTATGTCCGTCACCCACGCCTGCCCGCCCAGCCTGCAGGAGCAGGATGCACACGTGGCCATTTTCAGTGAACGCTTCTTTCTGGCCCGCTTGTTCTCCGCACAGGCCTTGCTGGGCCTGAGCGCTGGGCCTGCTTCCTCAGACCCTCAGGGGAGACAGGTGCCTCCCCCCTCTCCATGTTCATTCATTCATCAAACAATAAGAGGTAGGTGCCAGGCACAGGGCTCAGGAGGGAAGGAGCCCATTCAGTGCTGGGGCGCAGACCACCACAGAGCCGAGAGGAAGCGGTGGGGGAGAAGGGCACCTTGGCTCCCCCGGGGGGCGAAGGCCAGGGGCAGGGGCAGCACACCTGCACGTAGAGTTCCCTCAGCTCCTTCTGGAACACCACCGGGTCTGCCGTGAGCGTCACTGGGCCGACATCTGTGGGGACAGAGGCTCAGATGGACGTAGGCCCAGACCAGGATTAGCAGGGAGGCCCGGGGCAAGCCCAGCTCCTCCTTCCCAGCAGCCGCTCCCACGTCTATGCCGAGGCTCCCTGAGAACCATCCCCATCCCACCATTCCACTCTCAGTGCAGAAGACAAAGACACAGACATGTGAACACAGCACGGAACCGACCCCAGAGGGGAACAAGAGAAGCCCCCAGAAACACCATCTGTGTACGAGTACGTTCAAAAGCACAGTGAGGAAAAGCGCCGGGATGACCCCAGGGCGTTGGCCAGGACTCAGAGCGCCCCGCGCGCCGTGAGGACACACCAGCGGCCTGGACATTCTGGACAAGCCTGGAGTCTCTAGAACGCCCAGCATCAGCGGCACCACACGGTCCCGCATGGCCACCATAGGAGGGTCCCACAGAGGAACGCATGCGCATTCACATGGAGCCTGAACTCAGGTGTTTACTGCAGCTTTTTCTATATGCACAAAGTATAACTTACAAATGAAGAATAGACAAGGTTAACAACCACAACAAATACCAAAACGGAACAGTGGCAACAGTGTGGAGGAGATGGGTGTGGCAACGCACGCCAAGGCTGACAGCGCGCACGGCCGGGCGGGGTCCAGCGGACGCAGCAATGAGGAGAAGTTCTCCCGGACAGTCAGGAGGAGGGCTGAGGAAGTAGCGAGGGACAGAGACGCCCCGAGTGGCCAGCAGCTCATGAGTACAGCCTAGATCCATGCAGCTAAGAGCTATAAAGTGACCCCATAGCACACAGGGCTGCAGGGTGCAAACCCCAGGACGGCAGCGTGCTTTCACATACACCTGGCAGGCCAGGGGACAGGTGTGCACTCTGCTTACTTGAAATCTCTCCTAGTAAAAGGAGCTCCTTTTGAACAGCAATACTGGAAGTCACAGCCGGCCCAGGAGTCAGCCCCTCTCTGTGGGACAGCCGGAATTCCAACAGGCCACGTACTGAGCCCACCAGGGTTTGCGAGGTCTCATGGACATCTGATTTCTACACAAATATTTCAGTTGAGTCTTGGGTTGAACGCTAAGAATGGGCTTTTTTAGTTCAGGAATTCCAAACTGCAGTCACCCCGTAAAACGTCCCTACTCAGCAGATGCTGGTCCTTGCACAGGGACGAGTGGGATGACTAGCCATTGCCAGGTGGGAGTGTGGACCCCAGCCGCCCCTAAACTTGTCCACCCCCTCATCTGTACCTCCCTGTCTTGTCCTCCCTCACCTGCCCTGGGAGCCCCCACACCTCCTCCAGGTTCCTGACTCCACAGCAACCAATTCAGCCTAAGTTCAGCCGGGAGCCCTCAGCCTCTGACCTCAGCCAGGTCAGCTCGGAGGCCCAGCCCAGTCCTGCCTGCACCAGCCCAGCAGCCCAGGGCTCAGCTCACCATCCCGTGCCTCAGTTTCCTCCTCTGTAAAGGAGGCGTGGAAGAGCCTCACTGCTCCTGCCCAAGAACCAGCACTGCAAGGGGTTAAGAAGTCCGAGACAGCGCTGGCCAAAGACAGCCTCATCTCGACAGAGTGTCTCAGTACCTAGCTGGATAAGAACAACAATTTGCTCCATGTTGATTGCTTATTAAGTAATAATCCATGTTCCTTATCTCAGAGCTGCTTATCTACGACAACAGTGCCACTTACAGAGCCCTCCCTACCACGAGGCTGTGAGGTGGGCACCTCACCTCACCCCCGTTGGACAGAGGACAAGGAAGCCCAGAGGAGTGATCGGCCCAGGCACAGAGGGCTAGGATACGGGCAGCTCCAGAAACGGAGCCCTTCACAGCTCCCCAGGGCCTCGGGATCCAGACACAGAAATCCAGTCAGGAGACAGCGGCGCCCTGACCCGAACCCTCTTGACCAAGTGGTCCGAATTCTCACTGTAGGGTAATAACATTCTGGGGCTCTTTGAGACCCCTCGTCCCCATGGCTGGTCCTGCTCCATTGCCCCCTGCTCCCTACTGACTTCCTGGCATCTTGAGCTGTGGCAGCCCTGCCGTGTCCACTTCTGACTCTGGCCTGTCCGCCGGCACGACCTCTGGGTATGTCCAGCACGTGTATGGACATGCGGCCCCCAGTGTTGCCAAACACCTTCTCCTCATTCCCAGCCACACGGGAAGCAGCGGCGATGGTCAGCAGACCCCGGGGGACAGTGGCCTTCCCTGTGCGTCCGTGGGGGCCCTTTCTCCATGGAAATGACAGTGAAGAGGAACCGACGTGATCTTGGTTCTTCTTTGCACAACAACACGTCAGCCGCTTACATTCCTGCCCTATGATGCTTTTGCTTCTTTTTTTCTTTCAGGGAATCGAGCCCCTGGGACCTTTGCACTAAACTACATTGCTGGCCATTAAAATTTCTTTTTGAATTTTGAGACAAGGTCTTGCTAAGTCACTAAACTGCTCGAGCTTCTTTTCTTCATTATTAGTCTGTGCTTGTGGTACCTGACGGTCTCAGTCGTGTGGGGCGGGGGAGCGGACACAGCACAGTCTTCTTGGTTTTTTTCTATTCTCTTCTCTTTCAACTCTCCCTCCGTCTCTTGGTCCCCTTCCTTTTGCAAAAGATCTATCTCCTTATTTCCTCTTATCTATATTTTATTTTGCTCTTTATTAATATTTGAGGTTTCTCATAGAAGAGAAGCCATGCAATATGCCAGACGTATTTCACACACCACGATGGTATTTTCCCACCAGCGACTCAAATTTATCCTCTTTCTGGTAGAGTCGTACTCCACTGTGTGTAAGTACCACATTTTTAGTCACTTGTACTGAAATAAGGAGCCTCCAGTCTGGGTGGCCCTGGGGCTGAAGCTGAACTCGCCAGACCTAGTTTCAAGCCTTGACCTTCCGCCCCCAAGTTGTTCTCTGACATTCCAGCCCCTGGGAGAGAGGAAGGAGCCTCCAGGAAACACATCTGACAAGGCTCGTCCCTCCCCCAAAATAGCCATGTCTTCACCTGACCCCCTTGGGCCAAAACGAGCGGATTCGGATGAGAACACACTGACCCGCTCCCGTCACACCCAAGTGTCATTTACCGCCACATCCTGTGCCCAGCACAGACACAGCAAACACCCACAGCTCTGGCCAGGTGCCAGGCCTGCCCACCAGTGCACACTGACACCATCGCAGAAACGTGGGTCCGAAGGGTCAGGACAGCAGGGCCACGCTCAGGGAGGGTGACACCACTGAACAGTGTCTGTCACTCAGCTGAGCACAGGGCTGGTGATACTGAGGTGAGAGGCTCCTCGATCCACCCTGGCTCCCAGCAGACAACGCAGTTGGGAGATGCACGTGCGCACCAGGCACATCTGTGGCTTTCTTCCTCTCTCCGGACACCTGGTCCCCGAATGTGCCGGGGGAGCCAGCTGCTGTTGATGAAGAGAGACCAGCTTCCGTGGTGCTGGAGGGGCTTGTGGGCAGAAGCTTCTTGTCACCTGTCCAGGCATCCACCCGCCACCCCCACCAGCAGCTCCCGGAGACAGATGGAGCTGGGCAGCTTCCTGTCACTCGCTGCCACTCCCCTGGGCACACCTGTCCTTCCTGCATCATGCGGCACCACCAGCTCTGGGCAGGGTGGCCGAGTCTTCCAGTGGGAAGAGGGGACTGGCTGGAGGGACCCTGACTGGGGTTGCCTGAGCCCCGTCTTCTCCCTCTTTCGCACTGTCCAGCCGGGGGATGATGGAACTGGACCAGGCCCTGCCGCCTCCATCATGACTCCGCTGTGGACCTCGAGGCAAGGAAGAGCGGCGGGTGGCAGGGGCGGGAGGGCCCCAGTGCCAGTGCGGATGCTGCTGAGGACTCGCACACTTCCTGCTGTCGAACCAAATCCCGGACAGCAGTGATTTATAAGGAATGACAGCTTCTGTGGCTCCCAGCTCTGGAGGCCACAGCGGGATTCTGCAGGACCCATGCTGGTCATGGGGCAGAGGCCAGCAGGGGAGGCAAGCATGTTGGGGAAACAGCACAGGGCCTGGCGGTAATGACCCATCCTCACAATCATGGTCCCAGTGCTGCGAGAACTAACACTGTCCAAAGAGAAGAGTATCCAGGGCCCGGGATTTAGCTCAGTGGTTCTGGCACCTGTCTTGCAAGCGCAAGGGCCCAGGTTCGATCCGCCGGTAACCACATACAATACTGGGCATGGAGACTCACCCCCAGCAGCAACCAGTACCACATACCACAGTGTCGGGCGTGGTGGCTCACGCCTGTAATCTCAGCACTCGGGAGGCAGAGGCAGGAGGATTGCTATGATGTGAGTTTGAGGCTGAGCTCAGGGCCAGCCTGAACTACAAAGTGAGATCCTGTCTCAAAAACCTAAAAAAAATAAGAGAGAGAGAGAAGAGTGTCCAGCCACTACACACAAGCATGGAGCCAATGTCCGAAGCGCATCACCCTCCCAGTGCTTCCTCACAGGTGACCCATCTCCTGTGGGGGACACACTCATGCCACTGTTTGAGGATTCAGAGACCAGGCCTTCTGCCATACACTTGACAAGCTCATAAATGCCTGACAGCAATCCGTGAGGGTCGCAGCCCACGGTGGCCGCAGCCCCTGAGCCTCTCTTCACTGATGAGCACAACCAAGAAGCAGCTGTGAGCAGACCACCACCAGAGCAGCCTGGCCTCCCACCACAGCCATGCAGGGGGTGCGGAGTCACAGCGCTCACTCCTCAGTCCTGGCCCTGCTCCTAGACACGAGGGGTCCAGGGCTCAAGGGGTCGTGACCAGAGGTGGGAATTTGCTAAACAGTGGGGCAGATGTGGCTCCTGGCTACAGGGGCCATTAAGCCACACCTCTGGGGCCCCCTGAGCCCCAAACCTGGCCCAGAGCTGTCTCTCCAGAGGTGCCTTTTCACCAGGAAGATGTGCAGCCACCCAAGGGTGCTCTCAGACGTGACAGCACCAGCACTTGAGGGTGCACCAGCCCAACCTTGTGCCCAGCTCAAGGCCCCATGGAGAGGGCCACTCCTGCAGCGGGCCCCTCCCCTGGGGACCCAGCCTCAGAGTCTCCCGGCCCTCTTCCCGGCTCCCTCCCTTCTCTCTCATAGTAGTATTTGTATCCTGAAGCAAACTCCAATGTTTATTTCCTCCTCCAGCAGCAGCAACCCATGCCTCAGTTTCCCCATCTCTAAATGCCAGGGGCTGCAGAAGGTGGCATCCAGCCTGCTACAGCTCACAGGCCTGAGCCCAAGTCTGGTGAGCGTGGTTGCTGGAACTCACAGCCTGTGTTCATGGCAATCTGGGCTCTGAGGGCACAGCGACCTGCCCGGGTGTCTCCCATCCTTTAGGCCCTGTGGGGGTGTCTTCCAGGCAACCTCATTTGAGAAACTGAGGCCCAGGGAGAGGAAGTGAGTCCCTGATACCTCTGAGCATCCCTTTTGCTGGGCCGCACTGGCTGCAAGAAGGGACCTGGCGAGCCAGCCCCAGCCTGGCTGTGGGCCCCGGCGTGACAGTGAGTCTACTGGGGCTCTTCACAGACAGCCGAGCTCAGCCTCCCAGAGCCTCCGGCCCAGACCTGCTCTTCACACGCTGGTCCCCTCCTTGGGCTCCCACCTGCTGGAACCAGATCTGGACAGCCCTGTGGTGAGGGCCGCCACCCACCAGCTGTTGGGCAGTGCAGGGGAGGGAATGACTGGCCGTTCAGGCCCGAGAACAGCTGGGGATGGGCGAAGGGAGTGATTTCCCGCAGTGAGGACAGATCACTCCTATTTTTTTTTTTTTAAGTTTTTTTTGAGACACGGTCTTACTTTGTGGTTCAGGCTGGCCCTGAGCTCAGCCTCAAACTCACATCACAGCAATCCTCCTGCCTCTGCCTCCCGAGTGCTGGGATTACAGGCGTGAGCCACCACGCCTGGCACTATGGTGTGTGGTACTGGTTGCTGCTGGGTGTGAGTCTCCACGCCCAGTATCGTATGTGGTTACCAGCGGATCGAACCCAGGTCCTTGCACTTGCAAGACAGGCGCCGGAAGCACTGAGCTGTATCCCGGCCCCAGATCGCTCCTATTTTAAAGTAAGAGGGATACAGTGAAAACCACACACACACACACACACACACACACACACACACACACACACACAGAGCTCCAGAGCACACAGCCTGGCCCACCTTGGTAATACACATCTAGGATCCCAGCACTTCAGAGGCTGAGGCAGGAGGATCACAATTTCGAGGCCAGGCTGGATTCCATCATGAATTCCAGACCAGTCTGACTCACACAGTGAGATTGTCTCAACAAAACAAAACTGCACAGCCCGCTCTCACACATCAGCCTGGACTTTCAGGCCACCGCCAGCTCACAGGCAACTCTGTGGACAGATGCACCCCCGCCCACCCAGGCCAAGGCCCAGCTCTTCCTTTAGTAAACACACTGCGCACCGGGACCCCGGGGCAGGTGGGAACACTGGACGGCAGGCAGTCAGCGACCAACACAGCGCCCTGCGCCTCGCCTATCAATGACCTGGATCCTCCTCTGAGGAAGTTGATGTCCCAGACACCAGCTGGGACAAAGTCTCATACTCCATCCCAAGGAGGCACCTTAGGACAGCATTTTGGAGCAGTGAATTTGGCAGCGTTGATCCACGAAGGCGATGTTCAGGCACTGACAAGCAGCTCTATGTCCGGGCTGTCCGCAGGAGCCTCTCCAAACAAGCCTATGTGTACTGTGAAGACGAGGGAAGCAACCTGTTTTGTTTACCACTGGGATGTGCATTAATTAAAACAATCCCTACTGACTCATCTCAGCAAAACGACTAAATAAATTAAAGAGCAAAATAAAAAATCGATAGATCTTTCGTAAAAGGGAAGGGGCTGAGCCAGAGATTTAGCTCAGTGGTTCCAGTACCTGCCTTGCAAATGCAAGGACCAGGGTTCAATCCCTGGGAACCACATACAGTGCCAGGTGTGGAGACTCACGCCCAGCAGCAATAGAACCACATACCACAGTGCCCGGCATGGTGGCTCACACCTGTAATCCCAGCACTCAGGAGGCAGAGGCAGGAGGATTGCTGTGATGTGAGTTTGAGGCTGAGCTCAGGGCCAGCCTGAACTACAAAGCAAGACCCTGTCTCAAAAATAAAAAGGAAAGGGGCCGAGAGATGGGGAGTGGGAGAGGAAGAGAAGGGGATGGAAAAAGGATGACGGTTGTTACATGTGCACCAGCGCCCATGGGGAGTGTGAGCATTATGGGATGCCATGTGGACTAATAAAAATAAACAACAGGATCAGGTATACGTGGAGAAACAGCTGTGACACAGAGTGTGGGAATGGCTGGAAAATGCTCCACATATTGTAACTTTTCAACTTAAGGTGTATATGGATACAGATGTATTACACACCCGGGCACATACAGGGACAGCAGAAGATTTTACAGAGTTTGTATCTCTTAAGAGATTTTTTATTTTTCCTGGTACCAGGGATCAAACTCAGGACCTTGCACTTGCCAGGCAGCTGCAACCCTCTTAAGAGTTTTGTTATTAGTATATTTTATAAACAGGATTAATTTCACAATGTCATTTTAAAATGTCTTTATCTATTTATTTATTTCATTATTGGTGCGAAGAATTGAACCCAGGGCCTCATGCATGCTAAGCAGGCTCTACCACTGAGCTACACTCTCAACCCAAACTATGCAGTTCTTGAAAGAAAGAAATTTGGTGCAGTGTGTGGTGGCACCACACTCCCAGCAATCAGGAGGCTGAGGCAGATGCGTTACCATGAGTTCAAGCCCACCCTGGACTTCATAGCGAGGCCCTGCCCCCAAACCGACCAAAAGAACAAAAATGTCCCATTTTTCTTGAAGATGAAGACCTCAAATTAAGACTTAGAATTACAGGGCTACAGTTGCAGCTAAGTGGAGACCACTTGCTTAGCATTCCCCAAACAAAACAAAAACCAGCACCATACTGCAAATGGTCTTGCCTTGTCACAAGGCAAGAAGGACTCCGCAAGCACCAGGACCCAGTGGGACCCTGAAAGTCCAGGCTGATATGTCCTACAAAGCATTTAAGATGAACA